>JADBJO010004814.1:140000-165000 GCA_016801955.1 Conus betulinus | reverse complement strand
ATCTTTTGCCGTTAAAGGTTCCTTGTCTGACGAAAACATCTTAAATGTTCTTTTCATTATCAAATCCGTTTCAGTCTTCCAGTCATAGTAAGCTGTTCTTAGTTACGAAATCGTGATGCAAGATTAATCTAATCTTTGAAAACTTAATTTATATTATGACTAGAACCGGTAAGAGTGTCTGACTAGATGTAAATCACTGCACCGGGTCTTTCACCAGCGTCTATTTGTTTTTGCCTTTGTGGCACCGGGTCTTTCACCAGCGTCTTTTTTTTTTTGTTTGTTTGTTTTCACAAACTGTTCGATGAGGCGCTGTGGCTTCTTGTGGGCCCGTGCAGATCTTCTGGGTAAGGGTTGAAGTCCTTCTGGGGATGTAGGTGTTCCTCTGGCACCCGTCTGGTGTTGGAGTAAGGGGCCATGGCCAGGGGATGACTCTCCGGATGTGGTCCCATCTTCTGGGAGTTGGGTAGGAGGCACCTCTCTTTCAGGATGTGGGTTGACCTGTAGAGGAGGTACGTTTGCAGGGCTGGACTGGTCTGCTGGCTGGTGGAGCTTCCTGGTCATCTGACGGTTTCTGCGTAGGAGGCTACCGTCAGATGTTTCGATAACCACGGATCTTGGAGCCTCATGGTGTTGGATGACTGTACCTTCTTTCTTCAGATCGGGAATCCAGACTGCATCACCAGGTGACAGGTTTTCTGGGGTGACGACTCTGTGTCTTCTGTCGTAGTAGTCAGTTGTCATCTTCTCACGGTACTCCTTCTCCCTCTTCTTCACCATCAGGAACTCGGGGGTCTGGGGCAAGAGGAGGTTGGGATGGCATGGGACTCTGGTTTTGAGTCTGCGTCCCATGCTTAACTGGGCAGGGGAAAAAAAAATTGGGGTAATGGGGTATTCCTATACATCAGGAGGCCAAGGTACTCATCATTGGTTTTCTTGATGAGACCTTTGATGGTTTGAACGGCACGTTCAACCTCTCCATTGGACTGGGGATAGTGGGGTGATGATGTGACGTGGTCGAATCCCCAGGACTGTGCAAAGGACTTGAAGTCTTCTGCAGTGAACTGCGGCCCGTTGTCTGTCACGACAATGTCTGGGATGCCGTGGCGACTGAAGATCTTTTTCATTCTTGCTATTGTTTCTGCTGTTGTGACTCTACTGGAAACCAGGGTCATTTCGATGTCTCTGGAGTAGTAGTCAATGGCAAGCAGGAAAAGCTTGCCGTTGTACTGGAAAAAATCTGCAGCAATCCTGGACCAAGGTCTCTCCGGAAATGGAGTCCCCTTCATAGGTTCCACCCTAGCCTTTCGATGCTTGGTGCACTCCGGGCAGGTCTTCACCATCTGGTCAACGTCTTGGGAGAGGCCAGGCCACCAAACTGAGTTGGCAGCATTTTCCTTTGTTTTGTTGACTCCCTGATGCCCGTCATGGAGGTGTCGAAGGACATCTTGCTGCACTGATGATGGGATGACGAGCCTCTTCCCTCGGAGTAGGAGACCATCATGTACAGACATGCTGCCTCTCTCATTGAAGTAGGTCTTGAGAGGACGATTTAGGGTAGTCTTATCTGGCCAGCCCAGTCTGAACATGGTGCATGACCACACGCAGGGTATCGTCCTTCTGTAGCTCTGCCCTGATTTCCTCCAGTCTTCTGTCGCTGACTGGCATGGTCACAAGCACAGAGTTGACGTATGCCTCTACATGGCCTGTCAGGTTGTTGTCCTTAGTGTCTGTCGTTGGCAAAGGAGCTCTTGACAAGGCATCTGCAGTATAAAGCTCCTTGCCCGGGACGTGGACGATCTCGAAGGAAAACCGCATCAGTCTCATTCTGAACGCTGGATGCGAATGGGCAGTTCGTCAATCAGCTTGGAAGAGAACAGAGGTACCAAGGGCTTGTGGTCCGTCTGTACTCGGAAGAACATGCCAATGAGCAGGTCAGACCAGTGTTCAAGACTCCAGGTAATCGCCAATGCCTCCTTCTCGATCTGGGCATACCGCTGCTCTGTGGCTGTTAACGAGCGACTCGCATAGGCGACTGGATGAAGCATGCCATTGTCCTGGCGCTGGAGAAGGACAGCCCCCAGTCCATAGCTAGCTGCTTGAGTCAGCTGAAACTACGGTCTCACGTTCTGGGCTGTATAGAGCAAGAGTCACTGGTGACGCAAGATCTTGCTTCAGGGTTTTGAAGGCTTTTTGCTGATCTGGTCCCCAGGTCCATGCTGCATCTGTTCGGAGTAAGTCTCTCAGGGGCTTGGTTTTCTCAGCCAGGTTGGGTACAAACTTCATGAGTTGGTTGACCATCCCCAGGAATCTTCGGATTTCTGCTACATTCTCTGGTTCCTTCATATCAGCGATTGCCTTGGCTTTTGCTGGATCCCTCTTCACCCCATCTGCATCAATCACTTGTCCCAAGTATTCGAGGCGGGGCATGGAAAATTCAAATTTATCCAAGTTGAGGGTTACGCCGCTGTGTGACAATCGGTCAAGAACTTCCTTCAGCTTTGCATCATGGTCTACTTTGTCTTTGCCCAAAGACAAGGATGTCATCAATGTGACACAGTACTCCCTCAAGCCCTTGAAGAATCTGGTCCATTTTTTTCTGAAAATATTCTGGCGCTGAAGATATGCCATAGGGAAGGCGTTTGAACCTGTAGCGCCCAAAGGGAGTAATGAAAGTTGTAAGCTTTGAGCTCTCTTCATCCAGTTTGATTTGGTGAAACCCTGAGTTTGCATCAAGTTTGGAGAAAACTTTGCCATGGGCGATCTTGTTCAGAGTTTCCTCTACCGAAGGCATGGCATAGATTTCTCTTTTCACATTTGTGTTCAGCTTCGTCAGGTCCACGCAGATTCTGACGTCTCCATTTGGCTTTGGGACGACAACGATTGGGGCACACCAGTCCGTTGGTGTCTCTACTGGTTCAATGACATTGCTGCTGACCATCCTGTCCAATTCTGCTTCCACTTTCTCCAACAGAGGGATGGGAACCCTTCTTGGGACGGTCTGACAAAATGGTTTGGCATTGTCCTTGAGCTCAATATGTTGTTCATTTTTGAGTTCGCCCAGTCCTCCAAAGAGTTGTGGATATTTCATCTTCACGTCTTCTTTGGACCAGAACTTCGGAGGAGGCTCATTCCCACTTTGGCGTGTCTGGTGCTTTGCTTTGCTCGGCATAGTGCGGATCGCACGCACAGTGAATGCACCAGGAATGTCGTGGATCAGTCCCAGTTTCTGGATTGCAGGCATACCAAGCAGTAGTTTGGAGGTTTTGCCGATGTAAACTTTCTCACTTATGTGGGTCTTCCCGTGAGAAAGCTTGATGAAGGCGAAACCCTTGATCTCAAGACGCTGGTCTCCAGGTCCAAGGAGCTGACGGTCAGGATTGTGTAATTTTCCATATGCTGGTTTGAAGAGGTGGTCTGGCATCACAGAAACTTGGGCTCCGGTGTCGATACACCAGGTGAGTTCCTGAGATCCTATCTTCAGTCTGATATGCCAGCCTGGATCTGATGGTGTCTTCGCCTGTACACCTCCAACAAAGTAGTTTTCGACTTGTTGGTTTTCTTCTTGTACCTCTCTCACTGCCAAGGAACTTCTGCAGACAATGGCGAAGTGTCCCACTTTGTTGCATTTTCTGCAGTGAGTTTTTGCAGCAGGGCAGTGTTTCTTGCCTATAGGGTGTCGTCGGTTGCAGTAACCACAGGTATCGGTCTTCACTGACCCTCCAGATGGATGACTGCGTGCCGTTTGATTATGGCCGTTTGTGTGCGACAATGACCCTTTCACCTTCCTGCAGCCTGCAGGGCGTCCACCGTTGCCGACTTTGTGTTTGCCAGCTCTTTCTTCGTCAGTTCTCTCATAGAAAGAGTTTCGATTGTTTTGTGGAGGGTGAGTCCTGCTCCCACGTCATACAGCTTCATCTTTGCAGTGTCGTCATGGCAAGAGAATACCAATTTGTCCCTAATCATCATGTCGACGTTGTCGAATTTGCATGCACTAGCTTTTCCTTCTCAGCATCAATTGGGGGTCGCGACGGTTAAAAAATTCGTCGTACTTACGCAGGACAGTTGCGTAGTCGTTTTGGCACTTCTGACACCATGTAATGGTATACCGCACACTCAATAAGGCAAAGGCGGTGCTTGCTTTCAAAGATATGGACTTTATTTGCTAGGTACACGTGGATACAGAGGCTGTCGCCGCCATCATGCAGAGCCGAAGCTGGTATACCGTTCCGGTACGGTCCATGCTTAAGAGGATTAAGACCCCCAAAAAAGAACATAAACACTGCTCATACCATGCGGTAGAAGACGGCTCCTGCGTCACGACTACCACCACCCTCCAGACAACCCACGCCTTCGTGGGGCATGCCATCGGTGCAGAGGACGATCTCCGAGTGAGGCACCTGTCCCAAGAACCCCACACATATGGACAGGGCCGGGCCCAGAGCTGTGCTGCCGCTGGTGACCAGCCTCTTGATGGCATCCTGCAGCTGCCTGTATGGGACATACCACGCTGTGATCGATTCCAGTCAGTGACCACCGCCAGGAAGTCATGACCTTGTGAACAGGTTATCAGGTGTTAAAAGTTGCCTTCAGAGTCTGAGCAAGGTCATGCCCAAACATCGAAGGAGATCCCTTCACAGGACAAGTCAGGTGGGGGAGAGAGAGAGAGAGAGAGAGAGAGAGAGAGAGAGAGAGAGTGAAAGAGAGAGAGAGAGAGAGAGAGAAAGAGAGAGAGAAAGAGATAGAGAAAGA
Organism: Conus betulinus; assembly: GCA_016801955.1. Taxonomy (NCBI): domain Eukaryota; kingdom Metazoa; phylum Mollusca; class Gastropoda; order Neogastropoda; family Conidae; genus Conus; species Conus betulinus. Next base: position 160,251 of record JADBJO010004814.1, on the reverse strand, counting down.
GAGAGCAAGCAAGCATGTCTATTTAATTTTAAGACTGATGTATAACAAATAGTTATTGTTCATCTAACATGTTTCACTGATTTTTTTTTTTTTTCTTTTCTCCTTTTGATTTACAACTGTAACCTCTTGGATTAGTTGGGTTTTCTTTGAGCAGTTAGGTGTATATCTAATTGTAGTCTGTGTTGATGGCTTTCAACTCTGTGCAAATTTAAATCCTACGGTGTAATTATGAGATCAATAGTTATCAATCAAGTTCATCCCCTCACCCTCTTCCCCCTCGAAAAAAAAAAAAAAAAAAAAAAAGACAAAAAGAAATGTGAAATGAAAAGGTATAGGATGGGACGAAGGGACATGGAGTGGAGGGTTAGGAAAGCAAACAGAAGAGGACTACAAGAGGCAGCAAATTAGACTTTGCAAACTGATAGGCCATGCTTTTTTTTCCTTTTCTTTTTATCTTCAGACAAGGCTGTTCAGCTCGCATAGTAAAAGATGCGTCTCTGAATGTTTCTTTCCTTTTTTGTCTTCATCTTCCTCTTTTTCATTCTTCCTCCTGTACGATATATATATATATATATATATATATATATATAAAATCAAAAATACCACTAAAATGCCTAATAAAATTCTTAAAGTGCTCAACCCCTTGTGAGCAACTGAGATCCTGAGGAGAGCGAGTGCTCGAAACAGACCTGTTGATTTTAAAACTTCCTTTTACCCATCCTATTTTTAATATATATATATATATATATATATATATATATATAAAAGAAAATCATACAGGAGGAAAAACGAGGGAAAAGGAAAAGAAAAAAAGTGGAGATAAAGAAAGAAAGAAAAGAAGAAAAAAGGAAAATTTAAAGAATGGGGCAAAAAGCAGCAGATATATATATATTGTCTGGAGTGAGTGGAACACATTTTGACCACGGATGGACGGACAGACAGACAGACAGCATTTCTCCATTCCCATTCTAAAATACTCCTGCTGCTTTTTGCCCCATTCTTTAAATTTTCCTTTTTTCTTCTTTTCTTTCTTTCTTTACCTCCACTTTTTTTTTTTTCTTTTCCTTTTCCCTCGTTTTTTCCTCCTGTATGATTTTCTGTTCATCTTCTGCTGTTTTTGTACAATCAGTTCTTATAGAACAAGGAGTATTTTAGAATGGGAATGGAGAAATGCTGTCTGTGTGTCTGTCTGTCTGTCCGTCCATCTGTGGTCAAAATGTGTTCCACTCGTTCCAAATAGATCTGCTTGACCGATCTGTCTGAAAATTTGTACATATGTTCATTATGGGTTGTGGATGATGCCTGATGTTTTATGTTTTACCAAAATAGCCATTACTAATGGCTATAAATGATAATTTTGTGATGTACAGTTTCAGCAATAACGGTTTATATAAACTTAAGTGTAACCACATTTTGTGAGGTCCTTGGTAGTGTAGTGGTTAGTATCCCCGCTGTCACGTGGGCAACCTGGTTCACTTCCCCATCAGGGAGAGCAGCATTTTTTTTTCTTTTCTCTTACACACAAAATTTTTACCACCAAAAGGGGAGAAGTGCTATAGTGACTGATATATATATATATATATATATATATATATTTTTTTTTTTTTGGGTACTACTTACTGGGATTACGTTTATATGCTTTGCATCTTGTTTCTTTTTTTCTTTTTTTCTTCTTTCCTTTGTTTATCTCCATTCCCCCCCCCCCCCCCCTTTCTTTTCCCTCTCTTTTTCATCTTTCATCATTGCTACACAGTTTCATCATGGGTTTAGTCGATGGTGTCCTGCCTACACTAGACCAGAACAGGCACCATGAACACCATCAGAATGACCCTACAGCAGTGCAGAGTCTCCTCTGGTGGGTACCCTCATGTTGACATGATCCCGAGTGCTCCCGGTGGACTGCCAGTGCTGGGGCAGCAACAGCATGAACATGGGTGTGGTTGTGTGTGAGGGAGGTGGAAAGAGCAGCATGGGAGTAAAATCACTGGAGAAATGGAGCACAAAAAAGATCCCATCCCCCCCCCCCCCCTGACACACACACACAGACACACACACATACACAGACACTCACACAGACTTACTGACACGCAAACAAACATATACACACACAAACACACACACTTACACTCAACACTCACGCACGCACACATACACACACACACACACACACACACTCACACATAACATTCACAAGAGGCACCTGGTTCAATTAGGTCTCTCTGGACAACTAAGAATCCGTCAACTGCACCCAAACATAGGTTCTCAAAACTGAAGTCAGTGTGTGAAGTGTCAGCAAGAGAGTGCACGAGCCAAAGGAAATCAGTTTGGGCTGAGCATGGCACAATATGTGTCAAATTCATTTTCATTCTGCATTTCAAGTCAGACCCTTCCTGAAACAGGACAGCGACTTGCAAAGGGGGTCCTGATAATCCATGGGAAAAAACACAATAACACAGAATTATTGCTTTCATTCCTTCCATTGTCATGTAAATACATACTCAAACGAGTCTGTCAGTGGTTTCAGCTGATATCGAGACGCCAGCTGATCCCCCATCTGCACAAGATCCTCGAAGGTTGAGCTGCGAAGATTCTGAAAAGAAGAGCTACCCTCTGTCTCCATAGTCCCTCCTCCCACGACCTTCACATGGCTGCTGAACTCCACCACCATTGTCCGCTTGTCTGGCTGGTCCACGTGCAGTTGTTCCACTTGCCTGAAACAAATAAAAGATGCAAAGGGCATCAAACAGATCTGGAAGAAATGTAAGTTTCTGTGTACACTCTCTCACCTCTGCATCTATGGGACCAGCACATCTTCTGTATCGCTGCAGATCTGAACGGCTTTCAGTATCAAATGATGAAGTCCCTCTCTACAGTGCGCTTTTTCTATGGTTATCCTATGCTGATCAATACGTCACTAACGGAGGTTATGTTTTAACCTGCATTTGTCGGTTTGTTTTTCTGCCCATCTCTTGATATGAATATGCAAAAAAAAAACCCCCAAAACTACTGACCTGATGTTAACAAAACTTGGTGGAAGATACAGTGTGGCTTAAGGACGAATTTTGCACTTTCTTACACTTTGGTGTAGATCCAAAGGGCAGATACACTGTGCATTTAACACTGACGAAGGTCTGCGCTCTCCCTAATGCACTTCAACTGATAGCTAGTTTGGGCTGGTTCTTCTCCTTCTTTGTCTGTGAAGTGAGCACGATCTGTAACTGGATTATAACATGACTACAACACAATGCCAATGTATGGCGGCTGCTGCTCTTTTCCCCCTTTTTCTGCATGCCAACAGCAGAGCTGAAATCTCTGCCACCAGCGAAAATGTAGCATGCTTTGGTTCACGTTGGGTCCAGTGTTCTTTTGGGTAACCCAGAGGTACATGTTATACGAGCTCTGTAGTCAAGTTTTGTAAAGCTTACACACTCAAATTTATTGTTTTATGGACTACCCAGAGTTGAATTTCCATGGTTACTCACAACCAAATGTTCAACCGATCACTGGAGTTAATGGTATATGGGGTTAACCAAGATCAAATGTTCTATAGGTAACACACATTTAAGGGTTCTATGGCTTACCCAGAGTTAAGTACTCACTCCACTCAGAAACCAGAGGCAAAAGTTTCGTGGCTTACCCAGAGATACATGTCACAAAGGTTACGCAAAGTTAAGTGTTATACTGTCCACACATACAGGTGTTCTATAGTTCATCAAGAGTAACGAGTTCTACATGTTACCCAGAGATGTGTTCCATCGATTACCCAGAGTTACATTTTCTGGGTTACCCTGAGTTACGTATTCTTTGGGTTATCAGGAGTTTCATGTATATTGGGTTACCCAAAGCGGATTGTCCTATGGATTGCCCAGCATACCAGTTTTAGGGGACACTCAGAGTTCAGCATTCTGTTTTTGTCCAAAGTGAAGCATTCTACAGGTTAACCAGAGTTACACGTTCTATGAGTAACCCAGAATGAAGTGTTCTGTCAGTTACACAGTTACATGTTCTATGGGTTACCCAGTTTTAGTGCTAGATGTCTTATCTAGCGTTAAATGTTCTGAAAGCCACCCGACTCAGTTTGTGCGTGGATTTGAATGGGTAGCATAGCTGAATGTTTTGACCATGATTGAATGTATCTGCATCTCTTAGGGAGGGTAACATGTCATATCACCAAAGGAAAATAACAAAATCATTCTTAGAGACCTATGCATCCCACACTGCAACCAGGTCTTTAATGTTCTTATGCCAGACATGTTTTCTGTTTGCACATGGTGGAGAAGTAAATTTCTCCACCTAGTACAATACTAGAATTATTATCTGCTGAAAATAGTGATTTTGGTAAAGCTTTCCTGAACATCTACAAGCCTGATTCTACTTTTTGCAGCTGTAGCAATGTGTTACACACTATCTTAGTTACACACATGTTACACACACTGTCTTAATTACAAATGCCAGGGCACACAGAAGGTGGTTGAAGTGAACAGTTGTGAGGACAACATTAAAAATCTCTAAAATACAATGAAATGAATATATTAAACTCACTCTGCACCAGCATTCTGGATTGGAAATCTTTAGTTTGTACAGAACTTTGTACAAGAATTATAGGAGAGGAATTTGGAAACTTCTGAACTTCAAAAATTGCACCTCAATGTGTTATAAGGTATCATGTGCTGGTAACAGCATCTCCACCCTTTCAACTCTCAGAGACATGGTCCTTGTGTGTGCTACCTATCTGTTTTTCACCCAACTGGCTGTGTCCTCTTCATACCTGAACTTAGATTGTGGCTACTTTCCATCTGTCTCCAGAGTATTAACTTTAAACATAAGTTCTTGTTTACAAGCTACCTGAGTGAGAGAGAGAGAGAGAGAGAGAGAGAGAGAGAGAGGGGGGGGGGGGGGGTGAGAGGGAGAGAGAATGAGAGAGAAAGAGAGTGTGTATATGTGTGTGTGTGTGTGTGTGTGAGAGAGAGAGAGAGAGAGAGAGAGAGAGAGAGAGAGAGAGAGAGAGTGAGAGAGAGTGAGTGTGTGTGTGTGTGATGTGTGTGTGTGTGTGTGTGTGTGTGTGTGTGTGTGTGTGTGTGTGTGTGTGTATGAGTGTTTGTGTGTGTGAGAGAGAGTAGAGAGAGAGAGAGAGAGAGAGAGAGAGAGAGAGAGAGAGAGACAGACAGACAGACAGACAGACAGAGATAGTGTGTGTGTGTGTGTGTGTGTGTGTGTGTGTGTGTGTGTGTGTGTGTGTGTGTGTGTGTTTAATGTGGATGTACAGCTGATCCTTGTGCTTCAAAATTGTATTTCCCATCTTAAATACAATCAATGTTTTGGTGACGTTTGTTTTGTTTTTTGTTGACCCCTGCCTCTGTGGTGTCAACTAGGGGAGATAACCAGCAGCATGGAGAGACTTAAACAGTGAAGAGAATGATTTCTTCTATGCACATGCATGCTGATCCTTAAAGTCTTTCTTCCAACCTGAATGTGTGAAAAAACATCTCTTAGCCTTCGCATCTCTGTTCATCTGTCTCGCGCATTACTCTGACTTCTCACCTTTGCACTGCCTCCTTTATACAATGCAGCCGGGACACACATTGCCTACTGAGCTCTGTCCGCGTGTCCGTTCGACGCGCCAGGCCGCTGCAACGACAGCATACACCATCAGCTCAGCACGCAGGATGAATGACATCTGAGATCAATATTCTCAGGCATGGTTTTGATAGCATCTTCCAGTCACTGGACATGTCATACAGGCAAAGTGCATGAACGTTGACGTCTATCTACTCTGGCTTAGTGTGCACCCAAATCAGACAACACACAACATGTTTCCCTTACTTTCTCATGCCATGAACAACCAACAAACACGACTGTTCACTGGCGGTGCTATAAGAACAAACACTGTTTACACAATACCAAATTCAAATGTTGGTCGCCCTGGTGTGAAGGCTGTGTCAGATCAATTGACATAGGCTAGAACACCATCGCTGTATCAAAAATGTTGTTATGCTCAGCATAGTTACGCAGGGATTGTCTTCAGTTGTGACAAGCTCCTAGCATAACATTATCAGTCATAAAATCCCCCAAAGTCGGAGTGTGGGCTGCCCATGTGGCGGGGGTAATCAAAAACGGTCACACACGTAAAGTTCTCATCCATAGCTGATGCATTTGTACCATAGTGTTCAAGTGCTTCAGCTGTTCGGGTGATCCCTGGAGTCTTTTAGCCAGGGTATGACAACAACAACAAACGATGTCGACATGCAAACCAGCAATCAAAAAACAGCTTCTGAGTTGGGGGGGAAGGGGAGGGGGGGGGGGGGGAGGAGGAGGAGGGAAAGCCAACAGCAGCAATGGATGGAGGTGGGGTGGTGGGGAAGGTGGGGGAGGGGGGGTGGTGGAGAAGAAGAATCATGAAGGTGATCCAAATTGGCCCCCACAGCAGAAGGCATAATAGTCAGAGATTGAGGCGGCATCAACTCAATCGAGTCTTGTCGGAAGCGGGTTCCCGACACTGTTCACATCGTAGGGTGACCTAACTCCCGATACTCTCACGATCCTAGTTCATGAGATAAAAAGCCAGCAATAAACGTCATAGTTGGGGGATGGTCTGGCTCATGCTCACAGCCATTTGCTTTGTCAGAACACTATTCAGTTCAGTGTTTTATTGACTTTATTCCGATTGTTTTTCCATTCACTATGACGTCACCACCAAGCACTTTACGTACTTGACCTTGCCGTACATTTACCACAGATCAAGTGCTGGGAATATTGAATAGACAGTTGGTTGTTCCTAATACAGATGAAGAAGACCCAGACAGCCACGAGTAAAGAACGATAGTGATGGCTTGACCGAATTATTCCAACGTGAAGCGTTGGACCGTTGCCAACTGTTTATGACAGGCTGATAAGACGCCCACTTACTACCCTACCGCGTGTGCCCCAGTGTTTTTGCGTTGAGCCAGCCAACACTGACTGACTGTTCACTAACTCTATGTGAGGGAGCCAACTAAGACTTTAGGCAACGAAACTTCACACACACGCTGTGGGCCCACTCTCGCTGGTCGAGGTTGAAGGGGGCGTGGCCAACTGACACGTGAGAGGCGAGTATCACAGACGTCTTTCGAGTGGGTGTACAGCTGATCAACTGAATGACAAGGGTTCAGAGACCAACAGGCACATGAATGACTTTGTGTTCATAAAAAAAAATATATATATATATACTGTTGAGAGTGAAAGGGACGTGTGTGTGTGTGTGTGTGTGTGTGTGTGTGTGTGTGTGTGTGTGTGTGTGTGTGTGTGTGTGTGTGTGTGTGTGTGTGTGTGTGTGTGTGTGTGTGTGTGTGTGTGTGTGTTGTTTTTTCCTTTTCTTTCTTACATGTGTACCAGTTAGGCATAAGAATGTGTGTGTGTGTGTGTGTGTGTGTGTGTGTGTGTGTGTGTGTGTGTGTGTGTGTGTGCTGCTATTGGAGTAGTTGTATTTGTGGCTGTTTTCATGCACTTTTCTGTTGGAAATACCATACTTTCTGGTCTTCAGTTGTGAGTGGAGTATTTTTCCTCCATTGTTGAGAGTTTGTTGGCATTCTTTCTGTATTTTTTTTTTACGCTTAGAAGAAAACATAACATTCTTTTTTTTTATTTTTTGCATTTTTTTTTTTTTTTTTCACTTGAAATCACTAAAAAAAAATGAAATTGTTGTTGACTTACCATTACTAACATGTTACGATATAATAAAAGTACAGTGTATCTCCTCCATTTTACAAAAAAATAGCATGAGATTTGGTTGTTTAGTTCCAGAGATACTTTCTTGCAGTTGCTTCCCTTAGAACCTTCTTCGTGTGTTCTGTAGTATTTTAATATGGATTTGAATTGTCCTACCCTCAGCTCCCGCGATTACAGATTTTGAACATGGCGGCGTCCAGGTGAAGTAGGTTCATGCAGAACATGAGAGTGGATCAGGCATTTTGTGGTCAAATTCTTCTGCTTTTGTGCAGCTGTCGTAAATATACTGTCTCTGTAGGTCATACCAAGTGCTCAGAAGTGTAACTGAACTTGTATGGGAGGACAGAGAGCATGAAGAAGCAGATTACAGTGTGCACAAAAAGTTTTTGTTTTTCTGCAAATGTGTATCATTTGGATTACTTACATTGTGTAAACTGTGTGGATTCCTCATTAAAGGTGAACATTTTTTTTCATGAATATATTGTTTCTTCTGTCCAATGGTGTGTGTTTCATGCTCCTAGGTGAAGTGGTTGATTTTTTACGATTTTTTTTTTGAAAATTGCAAAAAACTGTGTGATCTGAGGGACAAACCGGTCCATTCGACTGTGACTTGATTGAGTTAAATGTTAAAGTTTCAGTGTTGTTACCGACCAGCAAACCACACAAACTCTTTTCAGGGTTGTATCATAACTCCTGCCCAGTGAAAAAAAAGCAGCAGACATAATAGAGCTGTCTAGGAATTACTTGTATTAATGTATAGCATGACAGCTCAACTATCAATATCTATAAGGTGGACAATATCTGACCTTACTGAACATAATTTACCATCCTCAGAATTAAACAAAAATGAACAAAAATTAATGATACTCATTCATGGTGTCACATATAATACCTAAACAAGATGCAAAGCATATAAACATACTCCTAGTTTATCTTTAAGACCTGTGTACATGTCAAGAGCATGTTTACTATGAAAATACCCCATGATCTACCAGTCAGTTATTAGATCTAAAGCTATTTTAAAATCTGTCCAATACAGTACTTTCATACAAATCTGTCAAATAAAAAAAAAAAAAAAGTCACAATCAAACATGCGTCATAATGTATTTTGTCACCGAGATATTCCATAAAGACGAAAAACCATTTTGGGTCATCATAGCCGTTAGTAATGGCTATTCTGGTGAACTAAAACATCGGGCATCATCCGTGACCCATAATGAACATACCTACAAATTTCAGAAAGATCGGCCCTGAAGTTTTGTCTGGAAACGAGTGGCACACATTTTGACCAAGGACAGACACGCAGACAGACAGGCAGACAGCATTTTCTTTGTTCCCATTGTAAAGTACTCCTTGTTCTATTAGAACTGGCCAACAGACACAGAACACAGTGCCCAGTCAGAAACAAACAGTATCTCTCTCGTGACTCCATAGCTGCCAGATTACAACACAAAAGCTGGCATGTATATATAAACAGAAGAAAAAAAAAAAAACCTCTAAGAACAAAGACAGTTGAATGGGCCAAGAAGGCTGGGCACTGAAAAGACAGACAAAGGGGAAAAAAAGGCAGATACAAGGAGAGTTACAGACAAAAAAAAACAAACAAACAAATGAAAAAAAAAAAAAAACCACTTAACTTAGAATTTCCAGAAGGCGATGATACAATTTATGCTCAAAGAATCCACAGAAGCCCTCCCCCTTAATCTCCGCCCTCCTCCTCCACCCCTTCTTCAGGCATCTGTATGTACAGGGGAATTAAGTCTAGAGGCATAGTTTTAGACACATCAAATACGTTCATTCTACATTCAGATGCACTTTAGACATGGCTGAAATAGGTTTGCCCCAAACAGCAATCTGCCGTAGTTTGCCCCCTACGGTGATCCTACATTTTGTTTCCATATGGGATATATGGGTTAGCTTTCAGTGTTAAGACATGTGGTTTGAGGACAGTGGCTGTGGCAGAAGTGGACACGGTTACAAAGGGCTTTGATTTGGTTCCCCCCTCCTTTTTTTTTTTGGCTTCTTGCATCAGTGTGACGATGAAAGACAGTGATACGTGACTGTCTATCCTTCTTCATCTTCTGCAGTTGATTTTAATTGGCTGCTACAGATCTTCAATGCCATCCCTACAATGAATTTTGGGTGGGCCCCACGGAGGCTGAGGGCCAAGCCCCGCCTCTCCCCAGTTGTCTCTGACAGGGACAATGCCATGACAAAAGTATAGTCTGATGCATGACCATCATCGTTGATGTGTGTGTGTCCTGATTTATCCCCGAAACCTGCGCCGTAGCTGACACACGCTGTCTCTGACAGGTCAGATCAAGTTTTTCTGTAGGGGGGCTTCTCCCTATAGCTCAAGACTAAAAACTCCTACCTTGTGAGCACAGGGGGATGGTTTGTTCACTGGGGTGTCCTTCCCCAAGGCTAAGAGATGCTCCTATTCAGTGGAGATAACTGTGTCACCCTGTTATCCCACCCCATCCTGCTAGGAACAACGCCTTTTGGTCCAGAACTGCTTACTGGACCAGGCAAGCCTGATGAATATATTTTTTTTTTTTTTTTTTTAAAAATATATTTTTTTATTCCTCTCTCTCTCCCTCCACTCCACAGTTCCTTCACTCTTTCTTTCCTCACGCACTCATCCTTTGACATGGATTTAACAAGCAATTTGACATGAACATGTCCAGTGCATGTACTAATATATAAATGTGCAGTTATGAACAATAAATACAGTCGTTACAATCTGGTAGTTTATCTTTATGCATTACTCAGATTGAACGAGTGAGTGAAAAAAAAAAAAAAAAAAAAAAGTAGTTACAAAAGCCTGATGAATATTGCAGCTAAGCTTCATATCTGGGGGCATCCCCCTATCTGCCACCTGGAGACCAGCCTGGTTGGGGGTGGTCGCCCCTGCTCCAGGGGTGACTGTCCATGTCACATGACGTATGTATGACAAAGCAGCCAGGGGCAGCTAATCCATTACAACAGCTCAGACAGGTGCACCTACATTTGCTTCAAACTTCATGAACATGTGGGAGATGACCAAAAAGTGGAGAGTCAGCTTTGAGATTATGGATGGATTTCAGATTTACAGAACAAAAATGAGGGACCACAATGATGATTTAACAAACATTACAAACACACACACACAACACACACACACACACACACACACACACACACACACACACACACACATCCATATGCAGCATACTGCATCTACTACTAGATTTTTACACAAAATCTAGTGTGACTTACATCTGAATCTCTGGTTTGGTGAATTTTTGTCCCCCCCGTTTGTCTATAAGCATCCAGGTTTTGGACATTTGATTTAAATACATTCCATAATTCAAACAAAAATTGACAATTGCAAAAATGTTACATAAAATACATTCATAGTTAAAAGTTAAGAATGAAGGGGTTGCTTTACATTCCACAGCTCTTCTTACAATGAAAACTGTGATAAGATTTATTGCAAAAATGTCCAGTAAAATCAATTCATAGTTAAGAGATAATAACTAACGGCTTTGCTATACATTCCACTGCGCTTCTTTCAATGAAAATTACGACAAAATTTTCCATACAGGAGATCACCCACCCTGGAAGTCTGGCATCTGACAACCACTGCACATGGATCCGCTGACGTCGATGCAGTAAACCACGTAGCCTGCCGCCTTCTTGGGGTCGCTGGTCTCGGCCTCGCCCTCAGAGACGGCGCTGGCCTCAGGGTCTGGGGCAGGAGCCAGCATGAAGTCAAAGGAGCTGCCCTGGGGGATTTCCTCCTCCTCGATGTCCAGGTCAGGGTTGAGGAACCCGCAAAACTCGCTGCACACAGTCAATACTAGCAGGGATCAGAAAGTGTGGGGAAGGCATCGACACAACCAGGTATCTCTGAACTGACTTATGTGTAGAGACACATGGTTGTGGCTCTGATGTAAGGTTGTGTTTGGCGGTATGAGAGAATCTACAGTTGACCAGTTTTTTGTTTTTTCTACTGAGGTTGAGCTGTGGGTTGAGGGGTAGTTGTACATTTCCATAGAGAACAAAATTGAAGAGTGTATGTATATCTCCAAGTATTTTATGCAAGCAAACAGCAATTCAATGTATATGTGTGTGTGTGTGTGTGTGTGTGTGTGTGTGTGTGTGTGTGCGTGTGTGTGTGTGTGTGTGTGCATGTGTGTGTATGGCAGACACACGCATGTGTGTGTGTGTGTGTGTGTGTGTGTGTGTGTGTGTGTGTGTGTGTGTGCATGCATGCATACACGCATATGTGTGTGTGTGTGTGTGTGTGTGTGTGTGTGTGTGTGTGTGTGTGTGTGTGTGTGTGTTTTGTACATGCACGCATGTGTGTGTGTGTGTGTGTGTGTGTGTGTGTGTGTGTGTGTGTGTGTGTGTGTGTGTGTGTGTGTGCGCATGTGCATGTGTGTGTGTTTGAGAGTGAGTATACATTCCTATCATAGTCAGAATTTCTTTCCTTAAAACATATGGGTTCTCACAAGGTTTCAAATTCAGTGTGAAGAATGGGAAGTGCTGTTACACTTTCTGTCACCCCAGACATAACTATTCAACAATCAGCGGCTTTTGATTGCATGAACATCATCTGGAATGGGCTTAAAAAAAAGTTAAAGCAAGAAACAAAACAAATTATAAAACTTCTTGTTCAACTTGTATCAAGAGTGACCGACGAAAAAAAGTGTCAAGGTCAGAGGTCAACCATTTCTTATGACTATGCATGATCTAGAGGTCCTGACACTGCTAACTTGATCATGATGACTAGGACATTAGACTATGATACATAGGCATATTTGAAATCCATTTCAGAGGTAAGCAGCACTGACTTTGTGGACCTGAATGTGGTGAGCAACATTCGATTTTTCCTGTAAAGGTAAAGTAACCACAACGATCAGTCACACACTTAAACAACACAAAAGCTGACATCAGTCATCGAAAGAAGTATGCACAGATTAAAAAAAAATAATTAACTTAAACAAAACAAAAAATCAATATTAAACAAAAAAAAAATCAATTAATCAATTAACTAGTCTGACACATCATACTGAAATAACTTGCTAATTAAAAGGTTTTTAACCCCATCTTTCTAGTCATGGATTCAAAAATTTTTTAAAGATTTTTTTTTTTTCCCATAAATTTTTCCCATACACACTTATAGACACATGCTGCTTCCATAGGTCACGTACAACATGCTTGAGACATTTCAAGTGCTCTGACTAAACCCAGTCCAAACCAGCGTCTGACCATGTCCAGGTCTTGGCGCCATCTGGCTGCGGGGTCAGCTTGGAGGTGGAGCTCAGCACGGCCTGGCACTGCTTGCACTGTATGGGGTCGCCCGTCAGCAGGTTCGGCTCCTCCCCCAGCTTGCCCAGCGACACCAGCACCACGTTCCCGTCCGTCTTACGCTGCCGGGATACACGCATCTTGGCTTCTGCTCCCGCCCCTTCGTCCTCGGCAACGCCTTCAGGTTCTCCCGGAACGGCTGCCGCCTGGGAGAGGGCAGAAGGGGTGCTTCTCCTGCGGGCGCTGAAGACCCGCGGAGGGAGGAGATAAAGCCTTTCTTCTGTGGGATGAGGCCGGGGCGGCTGCATGGGCATAGCCGCTCACTGGACGATCTGCAACAGGGCCGGGAGAAAAGGATGGGAAGGGTGTGTGTGTGTGTGTGTTGTGTGTGTGTGTGTGTGTGTGTGTGTGTGTGTGTAGTGTGTGTGTGTGTGTGTGTGTGTGTGTGTGTGTGTGTGTGTGTGTGTGTGTGTGTGTGTGTGTGTGTGTGTGTGTGTGTGTGTGTGTGTGTGTGTGTGTGTGTGTGTGTGCGTGTGTGTGTGTGTGTGTGTGTGTGTGTGTGTGTGTGTGTGTGTGTGTGTGTGTGTGTGTGTGTGTGTGTTGTGTGTGTGTGTGTATGTGTGTGTGTGTGTGTGTGTGTGTGTGTGTGGCATGTGTGTGTGTGTGTGCATGCATGCGTGTGTGTATGTGTGTCGGGGTATATTGATTAATGGATTGGGGCATTTCCATGATTAGAATGGAGTGTATGTTACTGAGTCTGTACGTCTACTACAACACACATGCATAACTTGTATGAGTTGAGTTTGGAACACAAGTCGCTTGCCACTTTTTAGTACGTTTGTGTGACAGTTTCATGATCATTGTGTGATCATGTGCATTAAACAAAAATGAAAACTGGATTTGACAAACAACTTAGTGGTGACTAAAACAAAAGCAGTCAAGTCACTGAACTGAAGATATAGAACGGGAGAGCTGCAATGGGTGCCCTTGATCTCACAGAGCACATTTTGTGCAAGGATTTCAGCCTTGCCTCACAGGCGTTGATCATCCGTGTAACACCAGCCCCCTGTACCTACACAGACCTTCCCCGTATGACTGCTGTCTTCATGTCTCTTCATGTGCGCACACACACAGGGCTTTAGTACGTTAGAGGTTGGTGTAGGTTAAAACAATTAAAGTTGGAGTGTTACAAATTACAATAAGAGAAGAAAAAAAAAATTAACAGATGAGCAACAAAGGAAAAGAGTGAACGACAGAAAGGGGGGGGGGGGGGGGGGGGGGGGGATAGAAAAAAAAGCATACACAAAGGATGATAGAAAAGAGGAAAACATCAGCACAGAATATCTCGAAGGCTGGGGGATGAAATCTATACTGACAGAGCCTCCCCCCCCTCCCCCGTCCCTGCCCCCACCCTCCCCCATCCCCACCCCTTGCTCATTCCCTGAACCCTCTTGAGGACATTTTGATGTCATGCAGCCACTAGTGTTACTGATATTGCAAAATACCCATTCAAATATATCAACATCCTGTGTACAGTCATTCATCATATATCTTAATATCACACACACAGCAACTGATACACCTCAGGTTCGCATACATACCCACTTACACATCTCCACTGAACATACATTGCCATGTGTCATCTCAGCATCAGACATATAACTATTTATCAGTTATCTTACTGTGACACGCACAGCCATTTGTCGCGTGTCACATACACAGTCACTCATGTGTCTCCACATCACTCACACAGCCCTTGATCTATATCTGAGCGTATAACATGCTGAGTCACTCACCACCATATATCTCATTATCATCTTCATGGGCAGTCACAATATACATATCTCAATCTCACATACACACACATTCATTGATCTGAATAGATCTGGATATCATGAACACACTACTCACACGATGCATAGTGCTTTCATACAGACAAAGAAGCGAATGTTTGGAAAATTAGCTGACAGAGAATTCTGATCATCAGTCGTTCTAGATTTGGGCTCCATTTTTCATGTAGCTTATGCCAACCCCTCCCTTCTCCTCCCCCTCCAGAATCTCAATCACATGAATCGAGGGCAAGGAGAACAGTCACTGACTGTCACAATCTTGTAGTCCAGTCCATATCAACCAATCAAAGCAGCAGACTTGGGTTCTTTTCAGTTGGAAGTCTATCTCCAAAGGTACAAAACATCATTTCACAAATAAAGCTTTACTTCATTGAACAGATGTGTACATAAACAAATTACTGAACTGAAGCAACAACAACAAACAAATGGATATGATGTGCTCAGTGATGGAAGATTTAAACAACAATAAACACATTGGTGGACTGCATAATCAACGTAAGAGAACGTAAGAGAGAAAGAAAAATGGTAAGTATCACATGGCAAAATTTGTAGAAAATCTTAATGTAACTCAAAAGACAGGAAAGAAGGTAGAAAAGATAGAAAGAATCAAAAAGCGATGCAACTAGGCAATCTACACACCAAATATCATGATTCCCCATGCACTGGACATACACAAATTTGAACAGAGAGAGAGGGAGAGAGAGAGAGAGATACACCACCTTGATGGTGAATGACACCACAAGATACACCTACCTCGATGGTGAATGACACCACAAGATACACCTACCTCCATGGTGAATGACACCACAAGATACACCTACCTCCATGGTGAATGACACCACAAGATACACCTACCTTGATGATGAATGACACAAGATACACCTACCTTGATGGTGAATGACACCACAAAATACATCTACCTTAATGATGACCACAAGATAATGATACCACAAGATACACCTACCTCGATGGTGAATGACACCACACCACAAGATACACCTACCTCCATGGTGAAATGACACCACAAGATACACCTACCTCGATGATGAATGACACCACAAGACACCTACCTCGATGGTGAATGACACAAGAGACACCTACCTCCATGGTGAATGACACCACAAGATACACCTACCTCCATGGTGAATGACACCACAAGAGACACCTACCTCCATGGTGAATGACACCACAAGAGACACCTACCCTGATGGTGAATGACACCACAAGATACACCTACCTCGATGGTGAATGACACCACAAGAGACACCTACCCTGATGGTGAATGACACCACAAGATACACCTACCTCCATGGTGAATGACACCACAAGATACACCTACCTGATGGTGAACGACACCACAAGATACACCTACCTCCATGGTGAATGACACCACAAGATACACTACCTTGATGGTGAACGACACCACAAGATACACCTACCCGATGGTGAATGGCACCACAAAATAGATCTACCTCGATGGTGAATGACACCACAAGACACCTACCTCGATGGTGAATGACACCACAAGACACCTACCTCGATGGTGAATGACACCACAAGATACACCTACCTCAAAGGTGAATGACACCACAAGATACATCTACCTCGATGGTGAATGACACAAGATACCCCTTACCTTGATGGTGAATGACACCATAAGGTACACCTACCTCGATGGTGAATGACACCACAAGATACACCTACCTCGATGGTGAATGACACCACAAGATACACCTACCTCCATGGTGAATGACACCACAAGATAGACCTACCTCCATGGTGAATGACACCACAAGAGACACCTACCTCGATTGCTTCTTGACCTTCCCAGCACCCCTCCGTAACTTTTCTTGCCCTTCCTCCTGCTGCTTTTGTCTCCCTTGGGCTGGCCAGCCACGCGGATCATCTTGCGGTAGGAGTCTTCAATGGTGGGGTCGTAGTCATTCATGAAGACATTCTGGGTGAAGCGTAGGGTCACTGAGGATTTGCCCACTCCACCACTGCCAGCATCACAATCTGCAGGACACAACACAACATCACTACTGCTATCCTTCTGAGGTCAAAGTATCAGGAATCAAGGGATGAAGACGGGAGCTTGTCGTTTAACTGGAAGCACTTCCAGTCTGAACATTTTGGGGCCAGAAGAGCTCAGTTCGTAGAGCGCCGGACTCGTAATTGTGGGGTTGCGGGATTGAATCTCCGTCGGGCCGTTCTGGTACAGGGGGATTTTTCCCTTGGAGTTAACATTGGTTCTGACCCCATTTCCCATACAGTCCTTCAAATGAGACTATAAACCGAGGTTCCGTGTGTGAACGCATGCACACCATCTTGCACACACGTAAAATCCAGTCACCAACTTTTGGAAGAGAAGGCCAGTTTGGCCGTTGGTATGGACGACATGTTACACATGGCATCACTTTCCCTGAAGTTGGGAGTATGGGTGCCTTAATGGTGGGATAAAAAATGGTCATACACACCAAAGTGTCAGAATAATCAACATGATGATTGTGGACTATTACATAACAAAGGCTGGCCCAGTGCCAGGGAAATCTAATGATTTGGGGGTAATAATTGACAAAAAAAATTCTAGCTCAGAAACTACAAAAGATATAAAAAAAAATATATATATGATTTTTTTGAAGAAATTGAATGGAGATTTTGAATCTGGGCTTCTTTTGTTTTAATTTTGATCATAAAAAATATTTTAGGCATTTAGATTTGGATAGATTTTTTTGCACAATCAAAAACATATGTATTTACCACTACAGCTTCACATCCAAAAAAAAGAACACAAAGCAAAAAAGTTGAAAATAAAGTTTGTATTGTCACACTACACACCTGTAAATGAAAGTAAAACAGTCTAGAAGTCTATCCAGATGCTCACACCTCATGCAGACAGGTCAGTTCACGACCACGCCCCCCTCCCCCCCCACCACCCCCCTTGCTGGACTTCAACCCTCTCTTTCACTCCTCCTCTTCCCCTACCTTTCCTGCTGCCCGTGTCACGCCGCGAGCAGGCTGCGCTCCCCTCTCGCGCTGACTAACACACGTCACTGGCCACTCGCACACAGTGCAGAGTACACACTAGGCTTGCTCGTTCGACGTTGGTAACCAGTCAGCTGAACACACTTGAGATCGCGCACAGCACGACTCAAATAACTGACGAATATGGTCAGCAATTCCATCACTATCATCATCTCACCTTCATGCTCGAGTGAGTCGCTGAATAAAAGATTATTATCTTTGTCAAAAATGATTAGCAGAGCCCGCTCAGCTGTGTAAGTACGTTGATTTGGTCGCTACGCTCGTCGAAGGTTGCGCCGCCATCTTTGCAAGCGAGATAAAGCGCTGGCTGGTCATCCAGTCAGTGATGAGGAAAAATGTCTTTCCCTTCACGTGTGGTCATTTGCATATCATTTTAATACTGCAGACATATAAGGCTTACTACGCACACTCTATTTCAATCCTTTGATAGGAATAGTAACGAATGAAAATTCAAGAAAAATGCATGACGTCAGTGGACGGCCCATAGGCACTGGAAATACATTTTTACTACGGCGTCAGCTGACGGCTTAAAGGCACTCAACGGGTTAAATCATATGTAATGGTCTCAAAACTTAGTGGATGTGGTGTAGCGTATATGGACTAGTCCGCATGCAGTAACGCCTCCTTGATGACACTGAAACTATGCAAGTTACAGTTTGCAATCTACCACAGCTTGAAAATAAAAAAAAAAAACTTTGTGTATAAGATAACAAAGTTTTTCAGTCTTTGAACCAAAACTGAGCCTACCATTTACAATCAAATATGGAGTTATGTAAAAAGTGAAATAATGTTTGAGTTTGTCGAAGCATTGTAAGTCCAAAGATAAGTAACATGATACAGAATTTTAATACGTTGCCAAACAATTAATGTTGTTACAACAGTGTGGATTTACTTGCGTCTTGGTGAAATACTTTTCCGGCTGTTTAGAATTGGAATGAATATTATTGTCTCTTCATGTAATATTAAAACAATTTTTTTGTATATCAAAGTGTCAAAAGTCCGAAAGCACATTACTTACATTCGTAATATGTTGCTATACACTTAGCTATAACTATGCATTTTTGTGATTTTCTTTTTGCCTCTTGGAAAAACAGTTTTTGAGGTAATACAAATTAAGTGAAGTGTCCCTTAGGTTCAAGCCGATAAGCCCCAATTGGCCAGGCAGGAGAGGCTGCCCACACTGTAAACTTCAAAGAGTTAAAAGGGTTAAACAGAAAAACCAGTGCACACTGTAAAAATAACCCACCCCAAAATTCCAAGGCACTGACAGGGCATATTCAATAGTCTGAAGGACGTAATACAATCATGACAAGCATGAAAGCATTGTAATTACTGAAAATACCTAGAGTTGTCGAAGAATCTCTAAGTCAGCTGATGTGGTAACTTTCTAATTACAAATTATCTCGTGAAGTCTTCAGGAATGAGTTAAAACTGATCAATGTATACTTCCCAAAAACGTAGTATCAAATATCATATACAGTCACTGCCATTCACACAATGTAATTCTGGCTCTATTCGGCAATGTTCCCATCACCCCATTCTAAAAAATAATGCTACCCTCCCAACGCCTCCCCCCCCCCCCCCCCCAATCTCCCACTTCCTTGCGGTCAACCCTATCCCTCAATTATTTTTGAACATTTCAAAATTCAGGAATTTCTTTTCACATGAAATGTGGGGAATTACTCTGAATACAGGGAAATTGAAAACAAAAAGGGGCCGGAACAGCCTAGTGGTAGAGTGCTGGACTCGTAATCTTGGGGTTGGGGGTTCGAATCTCTGCCAGGCTGTTTCGATACAGGGGGATTTTTCCCTCAGAGTGAACATTGGTTCTGACTCCATTTTCCATACAGTCCTTCGAATGAGACTATAAACCGAGGTTCCGTGTGTGAATGCACGCATCACATCTTTCACACACACGTAAAATCCTATCACCAACTTTTGGAAGAGAAGGCCAGATTGGCCGTTGGTATGGATGACACGGTACACATAGCATGCACCTTCCCCAAAGTTGGAGTATGGCTGCCTTAATGGCGGGATAAAAAATGGTCATACACACAAAACTCCACTCCCTTTGTTGGTTAGATGGGATTAATATTTGCCTGTCTATACAGTGAGTGTCTGCAGGAGTATCAGGCTGCGTACACCAAAAAAAAAAAAAAAAAAAAAAATCCAGAGGATTAGCAGGAAACACCAATCTTGTGCCCAATTGGATGAAACTAAGTGACTGCTCATTCATTTTTGTTGTCCTGACTGTTGTGTACCGTGCCTGAAGAAGACCTTAGAGGTCAAAATACGTCATGATTTATCTTGCGATTCATCTGACTATGTTTTTTTTTGACAGAGCCTTATAAATACTT
>JADBJO010004814.1:132500-135000 GCA_016801955.1 Conus betulinus | reverse complement strand
AGAATTAATGCCAGTGGGGGCCTGGCTGCCTTTGTGGATAGCGCACCGACTTTGGGGGCCCGGAACAGCGCAGTTGGCAGAGTGCCAGACTTTGTGATCCTGAGATTACGGGTTCGAATTTCAGTACAGGAGGATTTTACCCTCGGAGTTAACATTGGTTATGACTCCGTTCCCCATACAGTCCTTCGAATGAGACTATAAACCGAGGTTCTGTGTGTGAATGCATGCACAGCATCTTGCACACACGTAAAATCCCATCACAAACTTTCGGAAGAGAAGGCCAGTTTGGCTGTTGGTATGGTTGACACTTATACAGAGCATGCACCTTCCCCTGAGTGGGTATGGCTGCCTTAACGGCAGGATAAAAAAAACGTCATACACACAAAAGTGTCAGAATCTTCAACTCGATGATGGTGGACACTCAAAGAAAGAAGGAACTGTTCTTGTGACTTAGGGACCCCGGGTTCAATCCTAGGTTAGGAGGAGATGTTTTCTTCACTGTCTACGCAGCCTCCAGCCTCCTCCAAGTTCTTAGGATGAGATGTGGGTTAATTAAACCGTGATTCTGTTAATCAACATATGCATCAATGGAGAATAAAGCAAAACAAACAAACAAACAAAATTTAAAAATCGTGCTCCCTCCTCCTCAAAAATGTACTGTCCCATACCAATCTTTGATAATGACTGTTTTCACCACTTGCTCCCACTTGCAGACGTGTTTCAGTTTTGCTCAAAACGATGGAGCGACAGCAAGAAGTTATGAATGAAAAGCTTCCGCAACTTGTCTAGGCTGCGTACTACTGTGTTCACAAACGCGCGGCTGCGGTCGATCTCTAAACCCAGTGCATTCATTCATGGTCTCAAGTTCACCCACTGCAAAGTACGTGCATTGTTAACGACTGGGCCAAATTCGCCACTCCTATCCGTCATCCGTGCAACGGTTTCTGGTTCACCCTTACCCTTTCGCTCAGTAGTTTCTCGGTTCCTTGTGCAGTATGGCTGATCCAGGATGTGTTTTTGGAACAGACCCAGCGAGAAGTGTTCGGCAGGCGAAAACGCTTTGGAGTTGTAGTCCGTGCTGGGCTGGCGATTACAATTATAGATCGACGTCAAGAGCTAAATTTAGAAACACATTCAGGGAATTTGCATTTTATTAATAGTATCAGTTTTGCTGAGCCGAGGATATCGACCATCTCTCTCGCTCTGTGTGTGGGTGTGGGTGTATGTGTGTGTGTGTGTGTGTGTGTGTGTGTGTGTGTGTGTGTGTGTGTGTGTGTGTGTGTGAGCGTGCATGCGCTCGTGCAAGTGCTAGCGCATGCAAGTGTGTGTCGTAAACGAGCTAAACCGGTTATTTCAACTGTGGAAGCTTTATCAGCTGTCGATACCATTTGCAAACCGAAGAAACGTGATGGTTTGTTTTTTTTTTTCTCCATTGCTGCCTGTGCTGACCTGACCAGCAGGCCTGTGGAAATCAGGAAATCACTGGCCCAGTGCCAAACAAGTGTCCACAGCGATCTCTCACGGGACACGGATGAATGGTGGTAGTTATACGGGTGCTTGCCAACTTCCAAAGTCCGATATTACTATTTCCATTCTATGTTTACATTAATGGATTTTTTTTTTTTTTTAATTTCCCGTGAGGAAAACAGCGATGGTGACTGATTTGACTGAAAATGAAAGTGGTACAGACATGTTCACATTGATTCTCCAAAGAAAATACTGAAACTACCATGGATGTTTCAAAATTTCAAAAGAGGCATGAAGATTATTTAAAAAAAACTAAACAAACAATTTAAAAACAAAAAGAAGTCGTTGGTTGTTTGTCCTTCTGTTTTTTTGTTTTAAATGTATATAGTTTGTCCTGCTTCAAAGAAGACCCAATGAACAGGCGAGATGCCCTGTGTCTGTTTTTGTAATTTTTTTGTTCCTTCGTTTGGAGGTTCGGTAACTCCATTTTCGTTGTCACGTTTCATTTTACCCCCGCAGTCACCCATCTTTGAAACCTAATTATAATTATAAAGAAGTCGTAGGAAGTATTCAAGAGATTTTCAAAGACCTAGAAAGAAGACGCACGCACCTATGCTACATTAAGATTAGAAAAGAATGCGACAAAGCGATGAGAAGGTCCAAAGTTACTATGTAAAGAAAATCGCACGTGACTGCATAAGTAATCCGCCAAATTTTTGAAGTATGTTCAGGAGAGAATGAAGACCAGTGCAGAGGTCAGTACAGTGATGGTTAAGAAAGGACATTTTGTAGTGTCAGACTGACAAAAGGCTGAGACGTTGAATGTTTTTTTTTTCCCCACAGTTCCCCCCCCCCCCCCCCCCCCCCCAAGGTAACTTGACCAGGGAAAATACATTCAAACTGCCAGATTTACACATCTGTTCCCTATGAAACTATGTTTTCATTTCTGACATAAAAGTCGCACCCGTAGCTGTGAAGAACAAAGTTATCTAAATCCGGACACAGCGCAAAGGTCTGGTGGTAATTCCTCCGA
>JADBJO010004814.1:90000-115000 GCA_016801955.1 Conus betulinus | reverse complement strand
ACACACACACACACACACACACACACACACACACGCATACGCGCGCGTGCACACACGCACACACGCAAACACATAGGCACACACACATACGGACACACATGCACGCACGCGTGCGCACACACACACACACACGCACACAACACGCACACACACAACACACACACACACACACACACACACACACACACACAAAAATCGACTCCAAAGACTGGACAGGCATTATTTAAACACGAACAAGATAACAAAAAGAAAACAAAACAAAGAAATCCCAAAGCATATTACCACCACCTGCAAACAACAACAACAACAACAACAACACACACACACACACACACACACACACACACACACACACACACACACACACACACACACACGAAACGAGACTACAAAATCTTTCCAGAACAAAGACACGAAAACGGGTCTCAAGGGGAGAAAAAAAAAAACAAACAAAAAACAAAACAAAAAACCAGGGGATGACAGTACAACAAACAAAGAAAAGCACTGTTAATTAAAAAAAAAAAAAGTAAGAGTCAAAGGGACTTAACAAAACTTAGAAACCTGCAAGTGTGAAACGTCCCCCCCCACCCCCACCCCACTCGCAGCGTCCTCGTGATGCCGAGATGGACGTTCCACTACTGTCCATCCATAGACACTGACCGACATTGTATTGAAGATCAAGTCTGGTCACAGCATTTCTAACCTTGTGGCACATGACTAAACAGAGAAAAATAACAAACATGTACGGTAACTCTTGCTCTCTTCATGGGAACAAGAGTTATCCTACTTGTTTGCTATTTATCTGTTCACTTGTTCCCCTGTCTCACTTCAGATTTCCTGTCATCTCAATGAAACTGAGGTAACTTGTTTTTGTTACTGTTCGTCCAACATATTTGTTTGGCTATGTTCAAGACCGAGAAGGCTGTGCCAGTCTTGAACACATGTTCATTTGTATTTGTTCATTTCTCCGGTTCTTGTTGCTGTGTGCATGTGTGAGGTACTGGCTTACAGGCAAGCTTAGTTAGAGCATCCGTTTTCGGGGATGTCGCCTCGTTTGTTCTGTCTGCTCTGCGTTGTCATTTCTGCTAAGCGATCTGCTGTCGTAAGCGCAGCCTTCGTTTGGAGTTAATGGGCCTACAATTGATTCCTCATGGAAGCAAGAGTTACCCTACTTGTTTGCTGTTTACTGCCCCCTTGCTTCTCACTTCTGATTCCTTTAAAATCGAGACGGAAAAAGCCATGGAGATCCTTATCTGCCCTTGCATCTTTCAGGGCGTTGCCGTAAAAAAAAAAAAAAAAAAAAAAAAAAAAAAAAAAAAAAAAAAAAAAAAAAAAAAAAAATCCACCTCGGTACCCTAGGCGCATTTCTGTTCCGGGTAATCAAATAGTCAAGTCTACCACAGTGCAAACAGTCGCCGTTTGGTTAGTTGGTCTCTTGTATTGCTTGATGTAGATGTATGGGGTGGAGCAAGGAAGAAAAAAAAAAGATTAAAATTCCTTGAACTGAATGAGGTACCCCACATACTGTTGGATGGACAAAATGGAGTTTCAAAACCGAACAACTCAAACCTCCGAACGGTTCGAACTCACGACCCCGTCAACACTACAAATGCTTTAACCGTTTGGCCGCGGACCCCTCTGTCAAGATGGCAAAGGGTAGACGGATGATAATCGCTATCGAATGTTTGATCAGTATATTAAGAAAATGTCGAAATCAGACGAGAGAAGTCATGGCCAAAAAAAAAGCACGGTCGTCGTTGTCGTTGTATTGGAGAAGGCCGTACGCGTTGTTCTTCCAACGATATTAGCACATCTCCCCGATATCTTTTCATCCTTTTCAGGACAAATAACTCAGCCTCCACCCCAAAACGTTCCCTGCTCTTTTCACACACACCCCTCCCCTCATTATTCTCCTTATTACTCCCATCCCATACCCCACGGTTGGGGGGGGGGGGGGGGGGGGGGAGAGAACAATTCTCTCTTAGGAGGAAAAAAAAACCCCGACATATCCATGCCCCTCATGTTTGCAAGAGAGCATGGCGCACGCGCAGCCTACCCCACCCCACCCCCCCCTTCCTCCTTTTCCCCTTCTACCCCCGCCCTCCACACAGACTGCCTGTCCGGCGGAATGAAGCCTTGAATTTTGTGAAAAACAAACGCAGCAGAAACATAACGAATGGACCCAGCGTCTGACATCAAGGACTCGAACCCTGCGCGCTTCGACAATTCCATTCCCTGCTGTTAGGATGAAGAATCCAACTCCTGTTCTTTACAGACAGATATGAGGACGTAGGAACGCTGTTTTAGGTTAACGACAAGAGTCAGTTCTCATCTTTCGTGGAATCAGCTCCGAACACAAGCAAGTCGACTTGATAATGAGTTTTTTTACTTACAGCAAAAGATTTTACACATTTAGACTTGATTTGACCTTTACAGCAGTCTTTAAATGGAGACATATCCTTCTACTCCAGCAAAATTCACAAACCATTCTCCCAAACACACCAAAATTTCAGTTATCATTTACAGTTTTTGAAATCGAACGTTTGAGAGCTATGGCGCTGCTTAGCAAATGAAAATGCTTGGACTGTTCCGGGAAAGTTCCAGAATCATGTCGGAGAATAACCAACCAGCCTGCAGAGAATATTGCAAACCAATTGCTGGAATGTCCCGGCAGCTTCTAGCACTTTACTGGACTACAGAAAAAAAAAAAAAAAAACCTTTTGGAATTTGTGACGTACTTTTTTGTTGTTGTTGTCTGTAAACACGTCATCTGGTAAATCAACATCACACGTGGAACACTTTTTTTTTCAATGTAAAACAAAAAGTAAAGTTATATATATCGATCTGAACCAATCGATCTTGCAAGGCAAACTCCATGTATTCACGAACGCACACACCAAGATAATCTAAGAACGTCGAAAGCTTTGCCCTTCAGCATTTTTTTTTACACTCTTACTCCTCCGGACTTCTACACCGAATCACTTGTACACAACAAACTGACTACATATTGCCCCGTAATGGGACGAACATTCCCTCGATTGTACAATAACCTAGGTTACAGTTTATAGCATGCCTATATCATTGATCTCAGGCCGTGTGTGTGGAGGTGGGCGTGGAGTTGTGTGTGTGTGTGTGTGTGTGTGGGGGGGTCTGGACTCCCTTACCACCCCCCCCCCCCTTGCTGACAACCTGTACGTGATTAATAATTGTCCCTTATACCCAATAATTGTCCCTTATACCCAATAATTGTCCCTTATACCCACACATAACAGCACGACTAACAGCAGTGCCAACATAACCATGAATGGTGAGCCCCTGGAAGAAGTGACCAGCTTCAGGTACTTGGGAGCAACCCTGTGCAAAGATGGCACCTGCACAGCAGAATCCGAATCAGGATCAACTCCGCATCAGCAGCGATGGCCAGACTGAACAGAGTGTAGAAAAGCAACATCAAATTCCACACAAAATTCCGGCTCTACAAGTCACTAGTGGTCTCCATCCTCTTATATGGTTGCAAGACATGGACACTTGTGGCCGAAACAGAAAGAAGAATCCAGGCGTTTGAGACCAGGTGCCTGAGGAAACTACTCCGCATCTCCTATGTGTGGAACCTGGTCACTAACCTACTTGGGCCCCACGAACCACTTCTGGTAACCGTCAAACGACGGAAGATGGCATGGTTTGGCCACATCATTCGTCACAACACCCTCTCCAAAACCACCCTTCAAGGTACCGTTGAAGGAGGGTGCAGACGAGGACGGCAGAGAAAGAGCTGGTCCGACAATATAAAAGATTGGACCAAAATGACCATGCCAGATCTCCTCAAGACAGCCACCAACAGAAGAGCCTGGAGAGAAACGGCGGCTGCCTCATCACGTCCCCCCCAACGACCCCAGCGGTCTGGGGAATGACTGATACCCACACTGGGGGAGGACCTTCAGATCCCCTGGTGATCCCACCCCCATCCATCTTCCTGCCTCGTCTAACTTGATGCGGCCCTGGTTGTTGTTGATGTTGTCGTCGTCTGGTAGCTAGGTAGAGAACTCGTGGGCTTACACATCAAACAGAAGAAACATTAGTTGTCCATTTTGCAGTGTCTGTTTGCACTCCCCCTCTTTCCTCCTCTTCTCTCCCCTCTCTGTCTACCTGCGCATTGTGTGTGTTGTGTGTGTGTGTGTGTGTGTGTGTGTGTGTGTGTGTGTGTGTGTTGTGTGTGTGTGTGTGTGTGTGTGTGTGTGTGTGTGTGTGTGTGTGTGTGTGTACGTGACTCTGTTCTGTTTGTTTCTTTCTTTTTCTCCTGGCTAATTGGACTTCTCTCTCTCTCTCTCCTCTCTCTCTCTCTCTCTCTCTCTCTCTCTCTGTGTGTGTGTGTGTGTGTGTGTGTGTGTGTGTGCGTATGTTTGTGTGTGTGCGTGTGTGTGTGTGTGTGCGCGTATGTTTGTGTGTGTGTGCGTGTGTGTGCGTGCGTGCGTGCGTGCTTGTGCGTGCGTGTGTGTGTGTGCGTGCGTTCGTGCGTGCGTGCGTGTGTGTGTGTGTGTGTGTGCGTGCGTGCGCGCGCAAGCGCGCGCTCGGCCACAGCCCTGAACAGTTTGGTGATGACACAGAAACTGACACAGTTTACAAAACCATCCGCTGAAACCCCTACCCTGCTCCTCATCACCCACGGGCTGTGCACAGAGGTGAAGAAGAAACCAACAATGATGGACGCGGTGAGACGGTCCTCAACTCGCTGTTCTTGCACTGTGTGCTTTAGAAGCGGCGGGGCCAGACCTCTCGCCAAGCCGTCCCTGCCTCTCCGTGGGCAGTGGTTGTTTGTGGCGACAAACATGGTGTGTGTGGTGTTGGTGTGCGTCTGTTTGCTGTGTGTGGCCGTGTGTGGCGTGTGTGTGCGTGGCGTGTATGTTTGTGCGTGGTGTGTGGGTGTGTGTGTGTTGCGTGCGTGCGTGTGTGCGTGCGTGCGTGTGCGTGTGTGTGCGGCGTGTGTGTGGTGTGCGTGCGTGCGTGCGTGCGTGCGCGTGTGTGTGTGTGTGTGGTGTGCGTGCGTGCGCGCGCAAGCGCGCGCTCGGCCACAGCCCTGAACAGTTTGGTGATGACACAGAAACTGACACAGTGGACAAGACACACGTACAAAACCATCCGCTGAAAAACCCTACCCTGCTCCTCAGCACCCACGCCTGTGCACAGAGGTGAAGAAGAAACCAACAATGAGGGGGACGCGGTGAGACGGTCCTCAACTCGCTGTTCTTGCACTGTGTGCTTTAGAAGCGGCGGGGCCAAGACCTCTCGCCAAGGCCGTCCCTGCCTCTCCGTGGGCAGTTAGGTTGTTTGGTGGCGACAAACATCACTTCCGGTGTCACGTCAGCGAGGCCTGATCGGCATTTCCCAGTTGGTCGGCAACGGTCGGGATGTCTCGGGTGTTCGCTACTTTCCGCGTTCTTCTCTTCCCTTGGCCGCCAGGAGGCGTTGGTCAAGTTTGGGGCGAGGCGGCGGAAAGTCTGAGTCTTTGTGTGGTGTGGTTTTATGAATAGACAGCGACGGAGACAGACAGACGACTTACGTAGGCAGACGATCACATAGGCAGATACTCGGTCACAAAATGATGCTATGGCACACGCCGTCTCTTCTGGGTTCATTATTTATTCACTTCAAATCATGTTGTTAAAACAACACAGCCGACCGCGCACAGCAAGTTGCCATTTGGGGCTGCAAGAAAGTTAAAATCAGACTGACGTACATGTTCTTTGGTTAGATAACTTAAGAACCGGTTGATCTGAAAAAAAAAAAAAAAAAAAAAAACAGAAAATTTCACCATGACCACCACCATCAGCAACAACATGAACTCTCTCTCTCTCTCTCTCTCTCTCTCTCTCTCTCTCTCTGATGAGGCTGTCACCTTAACAAGACATCCTTCTTTGGGCCTATGCAATCCTTGCTCTGAAGGAGGGAATAGGACTGTTCGGGACCACCACCCCCCCCCCCCCCCAAATCTTCAGAAGATATCGCAGTTTACGAGTCAAGTTCATAACAGAATTTGTACAGGCGTAATTAGCACGAAGATCTGAATCGATCGATTATAATAATGATAATATGTGAAGTCGAACTGTGTGTGACACAGTGTCTGCATCACAATGTTCCACACCCATGTTTTGGCATTGTCTTTCTCCGATTGAATCGTTAAGCTGCCCGATGGGGTTAAACAGACGTGGGAAAAAAACAATTGTCTTTTCATTGCAAACAATTGTCTTTTCATTGCAAACAGAGTTATCTTTTCTCAATTTATGGGCCGAGGCCACAACATTTGTGGAAGCATGATCTTTTTATGTGGCTTTGTTTGAACCTTCGTTTCAATGTGGCAACAGGTGTTAGAAACTGTTCGGCTGGGTTAGCCGCGATTTTATATCTTTGTTTCAAAGGAGAGAAAACAACAACAACAACAACAACACAACAAACGTCTACCTACCTTTCGCTGAAGAGTGAAGAGATCGAAGCTAAGTACCAAATTCGTTCATTTTCGTTGTTTGTGTCTTGCCTGAAGAAGACCTAAGAGGTCGAAACGCGCGTCGTGTTTCATCATTGTGACTCGTTTGTCCACGTTTCTCTTGGCGGTTCGCTAACATTTATTTTAGATCTGTCAACAACCAACCAACCAACAAACCAAAAACCTGAGGCGCTGATGTTTTCTCCTCTATTGCAGTTGTGGTAGACCTAGGTGGCACACTCATAGGGTGCAGTCTTTGTCATGTTGTCATGAAGCGAGCTGCATGCACGTCTCTAGTCTGTTACACGATATCTCGTTGCCAGTACGGATCCCACACTGCCACATGGTTCACGTCATTTCAGAGACAATTGCGGTACGTCTGAACTCTGGGGAGCCAGAGAGAAGATTTCAAGGAAGGAGTCACAGTGGGGTGTTTCTTTCTTTCTTTTTTTTTTTTTTCCCCAAAGGGGTCAATGTGGGTTGTCCATCTAAGGTCGTCAGTCAATGCAGTCCACATGTAGAGACTGTACAGAGCTTGCTGCGAATTGTGTTGGTTCATGGTAGGGGAGTGAAAGTGGATGAACTTGGATCGGATACTGAGGATGTTGCGTAGTGATAGCTCATCTTCAATAGTGTTCTTCAGGGAAATCCGCTCATCTTCAATAGTGTTCTTCAGGGAAGTCCGCTCAGCCTGGTGGATTTTCTTCTTGAAGCGTTTTTTTTTCTTTCTTTCTTTCTTCTTCTTCTTCATCTTCTTTTCTCTCTCTCTCTCTCTCTCTCTCTCTCTCTCTCTCTCTCTCTCTCTCTCTCTCTCTCTCTCTCTCTCTCTCTCTCTCTCTCTGTGTGTGTGTGTGTGTGTGTGTGTGTGTGTGTGTGTGTGTGTGTGTGTGTGTGTGTGTGTGTGTGTGAAGCAATCGGTCGTCCAGTTGTTGGATTTTCTGGCCCCTCTGTAGAATCGTTTCTTCTTCTTCTTCTTCTTCTTCTTCTTTGTCGTCGTTGTCTTCTTCTTTTCATAAGCTTTTGCAGCCATAGTAGGCGACGCCACGTTCAAAAGACGCGGAAATGGAATGAGTTGATCAGAGACTGTGGACAACTCATTCTTGAAAACAGACAACAGACTCTCCACGTTCTTTGTGACAACAGACTCCCCCCGTCCTTTGTGTCACCCATCGCCATCATCTTCGCCGAGGTCGATTCTGCATCACACGACAAAATTCTTTATTTACGAGGATAATAGATAAGCACTGATGTGCTTTTTTTTACCTCCAGTTTCGTCTGACATGGGAACCATGACAAACTTGTCCTTTTCCCCAACACAGTTCTGACATATTTGATGTCACTGGTAAGGCACTGGTCACGATGATTCCGTCTGCAGCGTGAGTCTTGAGCCCAGGCTGTCATCCCAGGTAGAAGAGGATCAGGCCGTGTAGCGTCTCCAGCGTCCGTGCAGCACGTGCCTGGATGTCAGCGTGTTGTTTGTGCTGACACGTTTTCTCGGCGGAGACTGGCCAGTTTGGTCCGCTCCTCTGCCAACATGTGTCTGTCATCCTGTTTCACAAACCAGAACGAACAGTCACTGTCATTTGGCGTACACGGAACCTCCAACACCAGATCAGATCGTCCGATTCACAGAGTAGTATGTCTGATCCACTGGAACGATCAAGAGCGATTTTTCTGAATAACTTGTTTCTGCTCTTGTCTCTCAAGTGTCTCTGACAGATTTTTTTCGGTCAGAGTGGCAACATAACTTTTAACGACACTTGTACTGAAACCTGCCACGAGGTTTTCATAGACCGGCTCGATGTCCGTGTCAGCTGGTGGAGAGAGGACAGAGCTATCGATGTACTCACATGTTTCAGCACAATCGTTCAGGCGCAAAGTATCATTCTCCGATCTTACTGGATTATCCAAGCTAACCGCATATGACCCGAGTGTGTAGCCACTGTGTGTTCCGTTTCTGGGTCATATTCACACAGATTTTCAAGTCTTGCATCGGTCGAAGACGGAGTGTTTCAAAACAGATGCAGAAGCTTCATCATGTTGTCCACTTGCCTGCCTCTCTTGCTGCTGTCGGGCTCTCTGCTGGTCACACGTCGGATCTGGCTGGGAGGTTTCTTCCTGGGAGGTTTCTTCCTGTAGTACTGAACCTGTGTGTTGCGGTTCAGGACAGGATCCGCCATGTTTGTTGACATTTGGAAAGAAGCCGGCTTGAGGCGCAAAACAAACCACCGTGTTTTCACCTTCTCTCCTGCAATTTTCCAGCTTGTGACGTTATTGTCCGTTAGCAGGGCGTGAAGGGCGACAGAGAGAGCGAAAGGGAGAGATGCATAATGATGGCCCAGTCACTACGGCTGGGGGAGGGGGGGGGGGGGGATGTCATACAGATAATAAATCAAGTCATTCCAGCAGAACTGTGTATGTGTGTGTGTGTGTGTGTGTGTGTGTGTGTGTGTGTGTGTGTGTGTGTGTGTGTGTGTGTGAGAGAGAGAGAGAGAGAGAGAGAGAGAGAGAAGAGAGTCGCATAAGAATACAAGCATACAAGCATAACAACACAATGACAAGATTGCAGGTAAAAGTAGGAAACTCACACGTGCGTGCGCGCGCGCGCGCGCACACACACACACACACACACACACACATACACGCGCGCGCGCGCGCGCGCGCGCGCGCGCACAGGCGCGCGCGCGTACTCGTATATAAAGCATACTTACTAAACGGAATAGCATGTGCATTTCAAGTACAAAACACTTTCTAAATAATAGGGTCATATAAAAGGCAAAGAGGGTGTGTTGGTGGTTGGTGGTGAATTTATGGCGAAGTATGCAAGTATTGGCAGAAGAGATGGTTGAAATAATGGTGTTTGAAGGTTGCTATGCATTGGTGTTGTTTGGTTGATTCAGGGAGCGAGTTCCATTGACAGGAACCTGAAT
This sequence comes from Conus betulinus, assembly GCA_016801955.1. Lineage (NCBI taxonomy): Eukaryota > Metazoa > Mollusca > Gastropoda > Neogastropoda > Conidae > Conus > Conus betulinus. Next base: position 105,592 of record JADBJO010004814.1, on the reverse strand, counting down.
CTCTCTGTGAGAGAGAGAGAGAGAGAGAGAGAGAGAGAGAGAGAATTTTTTTTTTTTAGAACTTAACCTGTTTTGTCAGGTTTCACACACACACACACACACACACGAAAAAAAGAAAGAGGGGGTGTGGAAGCCTAATTGGTATGTCAGAGTACACTGTAAACAAAGAGTGGAAACTGGCATCGGCGAAGACCTTTGCAACGTGTCGTTCAATGGAGAGCAAATTGTAATAGCTCTTTTTTTTTTTTTTTTCGCCGAGGCGGAAGTGGAGACCGGAAGGCGCTATCGAGGCGCTGTGGTCCCCGCTATGCGCGCCGACATGCCCAACAAAACAGGGGAGCTAAGCTGTACAGCGAGTCCTTTTGCCCCCCCCCCCCCCCCCCCCCCCCCCCCCCCCCCCCCCCCCCCCTCCCCCCCAGCCCCGCGTTCCCCTCCTCTTTCCCCCCTCCCTCATCTCCCTACCCTCCACACGATCCTTACCCACCTCATGTACTCAAGCCGGTCTATCCTCCCACTCCATTATCCTACCATCCTGCCAATCTATCGCAGCCATCCCCGCCGCTGCTCGCCAGCCAGTCAGTGAAGGATCGATTACCTCCCTTGTGTTTGCTGGACGGCTCCCGTGTCTGCTTCGTGACCAGTCTACCTGCACACCCCCCCCCCCCCCTTTTTTTTTTTTTTTATACGGGACTCCAAAGCCTTGCCATGGGCAGCCGTGTTATGCCCGCCCTGGGGATCATCATCATCACTTTGGTGGAGTCTCGAACGGCGAGGCAAAGGAATGGAGGGATACTGGGGAGAATGGTGGGTGGAGGGGGGGGGGGGGGGGGGATGGGGGTGAAGGACAATGAAGGAGTGGTGGGTTGATGGAATATGAAAGGGGATAACATTTGTGTGGATTTACGCGCTTGTGTGTGTGTGTGTGTGTGTGTGTGTGTGTGTGTGTGTGTGTGTGTGTGTGTGTGTGTGTGTGTGAGAGAGAGAGAGAGAGAGAGAGAGAGAGAGAGAGAGAGAGAGAGAGAGAGAGAGAGAGAGTTTTAAACCTTAAACGAATGACTGAAATTGGCTACGCGCTATTACGAATCTTGGAAGGAAAATGCCCATTTATCTGTAGGTCTGTTGCGTTCTCTTTCCACGACGCGACACCCATTTGAATTGTAGTGTGGTGTGGTGTTGTGAGGTGCTTGGCTGTATTCCGGTTTTTTTTTGTTTTCTGTCTGCCGTTTCCCCGCTGCGTGGCCTTTTGCTGTTCTGTGCCTCTGTGCTGTGCTGTGCTGTGCTGTGCTGTGCTGTGCTGTGCTGCATTGATATATGGTGTGCCATGTTCACATGCCCTCTCTCTGGCTGCTGTACTTGATTCACCTTCTTTCTCAGGAGTGGAACATTACGAGGGGGTGTAAAACGGCCATCAACATGGAAACATCCATGCCTTTCCAACAGGGTCATATCATAGGAACCCCCAGGTCAGACCTATGTTCCCCCTAAGCCTTTCCAGCTTCCTCCTGAAACATGGAGCCATCCATGCCTTTCCAACAGGGTCATATCATAGGAACCCCCAGGTCAGACCTATGTTCCCCCTAAGCCTTTCCAGCTTCCCTCCTTAAACATGGAGCCATCCATGCCTTTCCAACAGGGTCATATCATAGGAACCCCCAGGTCAGACCTATGTTCCCCCTAAGCCTTTCCAGCTTCCCTCCTTAAACATGGAGCCATCCATGCCTTTCCAACAGGGTCATATCATAGGAACCCCCAGGTCAGACCTATGTCCCCCTAAAGCCTTTCCAGCTTCCCTCCTTAAACATGGAGCCATCCATGCCTTTCCAACAGGGTCATATCATAGGAACCCCCAGGTCAGACCTATGTTCCCCCTAAGCCTTTCCAGCTTCCCTCCTTAAACATGGAGCCATCCATGCCTTTCCAACAGGGTCATATCATAGGAACCCCCAGGTCAGACCTATGTTCCCCCTAAGCCTTTCCAGCTTCCCTCCTTAAACATGGAGCCATCCATGCCTTTCCAACAGGGGTCATATCATAGGAACCCCCAGGTCAGACCTATGTTCCCCCTAAGCCTTTCCAGCTTCCCTCCTTAAACATGGAGCCATCCATGCCTTTCCAACAGGGTCATATCATAGGAACCCCCAGGTCAGACCTGTTTCCCCCCTAAGCCTTTCCGGCTTCCCTCCCTAGTTTACGTTTCCTCACCTTTTGACATGTAAGACAATCACCGCAGGTGGAAGTGCTTGGAGAAATGCAACAGACTGCATGTGCACGCAAGATAATCGTGGGCGCTTTTTCCCTCAACGGCAGTAGCAGAACCGGGATAACATATGTAAACTATATTGGCCCAAACAGCTGATTTGTGTGTGTGTGTGTGTGTGTGTGTGTGTGTGTGTGTGTGTGTGTGTGTGTGTGTGTGTGTGTAAAATTTCTTTGAAGAGCGGCTTGACAAAGACAGACCATAAGGTGATTCCTACATTAGAGTATTTAAAAATTTTCTTCTTGACAGAACGCGACATGTTTCGGGCGATCAAACAAAAAAGTGGAATTCGTCATCGGTTTCATTCTACCTAATTCTTACATAGAGTTATTTCTCTGCAATCCTTTGAGCTACTCTTTCTTAATTTCAACCCGTGTAATGACGACCATGCCATCCTGTTAACAGTGTCAACATACTGATGAGGTAAGTTAGGAAATGTTGCTTATAGCCCAGCTGACCGCAAAAGGCCATAATCATCAGGGCTGTCACCACGTTGACGAGGTAGGTGACTGTACATTATTCATACCGTACTTCCCCTCCCCCCCCCCCCCCCCCCCCCCCCCCCCCCCCCCCCCCCCCCCCCCCCCAGATTCTAGGAGGAGTTCGTAACCGACTACCTTCAAGTGAATCCTGATAGCCAGGGACTGGATGAATGATGATTCTGTCAGACTGCCAACTTGAAAGCAAAAGGCTCGATCTGTTTAAGGCCTCTGCTGTAAAGTGACCGGCCCTGCCCAGCTCGCTCCCGGAGCTTCTCAAGACACAAAATACTAATCTGCAGACGGGTTTCCCCCACGCCAGTGGAAACACACACGCTGTAGCGTTGACAGCCCGTATGGCAACCTGACACGACGCTTTCAAGCGGCTTTTGCCAGCCAGTGTTTACCGACGTACCTTTAGCAGGCTCCCAGCCCTTGGCCTGTCATACTGTGCTAACGGAGAGGGTCCGCAGGATTAGCGGCGTTCGGCCCACAAGGCCGTAGACTTGCTGGAGAGACCTCCGCCAACACTTTAGCGGCTTTCCCGGTATGTCTCGCGCGCCATGACGATCGATTTCGTGCGAGCGTGAGGGCATGTTTTGAGCGAGTCTGTGGGCGAAATGAATGAACGTCGTACTTTTTTTTCCCTTTTTTTTTTTTCTTTTGCTCTCTACCGATTCGTTCAGAGAGAGAGAGAGAGAGAGAGAGAGAGAGAGAGAGACACAGTCTCCGAATCTGCCCATCATGATTGCATAACTATCAAAAGAATTGGGATGGGGGGAGGAAGGGGGCGGGGGGTGGGGGGGAAGGCTCACCGCATGACTCTTGAACAGAAACAGGCCTCTGACCTGCACTGACCTACACATAAACATCAGCTGTTTGTGCAGTACTTAGAAAGCGGTTTGTTTAAACCTCTGTGGCAAACACTTCCCGACCTCATCTATTTGAGCGCTCCGTAGAGGGTAAGTTAGCGTGAGTGGGGGGGGTACAGGCAAATCCAAACTGTTCATCTGTGCAAAACGCTCACCTGGACTGCTACCACCCCTGACCAGCTGCTGGCGGATGGGGTGGCATGCAAGTCAACATCCACTTCAGCTGAGGTCATCAACGGAAAGAACCATCCATAACATCAAGTGAAATTCTGTTTGTTCCTTTAAGGACGTGGTGTTTCACAGACCTCAAGACTGCTGTTGTGTGGTCCTGGTCAATTCAGGTGGGTTATAGTTATAGTATGGCTGTGGTCAATTCAACTGGGTTATGATTATAGCTTACATCATTATGATTATAGCCTAACCCCCCCCCCCCCCCCCCCCCCGCAGGCAGGCCTTTCAGGACTCTTAAACTCATAAAGGACTTAATGGGTGGAGACGGGGCTGGCTTTAAAGGTCACTTGTGTGTACGCAAAAGCAACAAGCAACAAAAAAAAATATGGCATAGCAGCTGAACTATTGACTTCTTCATGGCGGATAAGCCTTTTACTACCTCCTTCCCAGACCAGACCAGACCAAGTAAACATTGTGAGGCTGAGATCGGGCCACTCCAGGCTGCACCATGATATGTTCACAAGGTTCCGCATTGGCGAGTCTGCAGTGTGCCCCTGCGGTACAGCCCCAATGACAGTGGAACACTTCCTACAGGACTGTCCAACACACCATAACCTGACAGCAGAGACCTGGCCTGTTGACCAAACAATGAGGGAGAAACTCTACGGATCTCTGGAGGGCCTCCGCCGGACAGCAGCCTTCGTCAGTGCATCGGGGGTTCCTGTCTGAGCGAACGACGACAAAGAAGAAGATTTAGGCTGTGCCCATTGATTAACTGGTTCCAGTTTTTTTATCGTATTTTTTTTAAAAAGAAAAAAGTTTAAACGTTACAAAAATACAATTTAAAAAAAAACTACAGGCCCTCTGAAGAGAGACACACTGCACGTGGACAGCTAGTATCCTCCTTGGACAGTGTGTACAATGTTCACTATCTAGTCACTAGACTTCAAAAAAGAAAAAGCTGGCAGGTCATATATATCATTATTGTCAAAGAACAAGTTTCAAGAGTTTCCAGAACGAAGACAAAAGTTCAGAATGACCCTCTGGGTCAGAATAGTTGACGACAGTGGAGGAAGGAAGGCGGCAAGAGGAAGCTAGTGGCACGGAACTTCCCGGAGGCAAGCTTAGATAAGGTAATGTTGCTTATGACCCCAGCCGACCACAAGGGTCATATCAGGGCTGCCACCGCGTTGAAGTCAACTCACAAGTCGTTAAAAAAAAAAAAAGCACAAAAGCCTTTAAAAATAGACCGTCTAAAACACATCGGAGACTCCGTTAAAAATATTTTCTTCCATAAGATTTTAGATCAGATGAAAAATGTTAACCTCTTTCAGAAATTCAAAGATCACATTAGGGCGGGACACCTCTGAACAAGGTTTTCATGAAGTCTGCTGTCAAGTCTCACATCATGCAAGTCCCAACACTCTAAAAGAATGTTTCACAGTGAGTGGTGTATGACATGGAATGCAACATATGGTGGGGGCGGGGAGCCCTTTGTACTGAATGAGCCTCCGATACCCCCACGGGGTCTTCCAGGTGGGTGGCTCTGGGTTTTTTTTTTGCCAGGTTGAGTCGGACTGACTGGTGTTCTCTGACGGAGGTCTTTGCGCTGGTCGTCTGAAAGGACTTGTCTCTTGGGTTCCCTGCAGGCCTTGTGCGCATCCCTGCTGCTTAAGAGGTATCGCTCTAACGTCAACACTACCGAGGGTTATCTGGAAGACAGGGAGAAACGTCCCAGAAGTGTTGGGGAAGCGGGTGTATGTAACACCACAATACCATCACCAGAACGACAACATGTGAAAGACGGACAACGGCAATGCAAACCAATGTTGATGTCGTTTCATACTGACACATTTAACTTGCAAAGTACGGTGCTACCACTGAATCTACCGGAACCCTGCGACACCAGTCAGTTACATTCAGGTTTAACGTCTACACCCACCTTAGGTGATATGGCAGGCGGAAACAACACCCACCAGCTGAATGGGGAGGGAGGGAAGGGGTGGATGGGTAGGGGGTTGGGGGGAGGGGTGGTTGGGATGGAGCGGAGAGGCAGGTCTGTCCGACATGACACGACCTCTAAGAGTCACTGAACAATGAATTCCATAAACAGGTAAGCTTCCAATATATGGATAATTATTTCCTGCACAAGAAGAAGAGGGATCCTCGATTCACACAGTCAGTGAACAGATAGGCCCCTAGAAAAGAACTCCCAATAAAACATCACTCTGAAAATTGTACTGAACTAAAAGAAATAAACGAAAAAAACATGCATAGGTGGCTAACGGGAGCCTATGACAGTAATGACATAACATGCTGCGAGGGAGATCCGGTTTGATTTAGCCTCGTCCGGTAAAGATTCCACCAGCTCTTTGGTGTACAAAATCTTTTTTTTTTTTTTGTTGCCAAATTATGTTCCAAGTTTTCATCCTTCACAACAATTTTCACCGACAGTTCCAAATCTGAGGAGGGGGTTGCCTCTGCTGTGTATTGTGCAACAGGTCCTCCTCAGAGAGATGTTCTAAACACATTGCCACTGGCAGCTCCATCTACACTGCTGTGTTGTCAGCCTTGGCCTGGGTCTTGAAATAGTTTGTAAATCCCAACATAAAGATTATGCTCATTTTGTCGGACTCCCTTTCTGCACTGGAGGCCATTGCTGGCCGTAACCTCAAGCACCCTGAGCTGCTGAAGTTATTCCAACTGTACACCTCTCTGAAATCGGAGGGATATAACTTAGTTTTTGCTTGGCTTCCCAGCCATGTGGGCATTCGAGGCAACGAAATGGTTGATGAACTTGCCAAGAAAACGTTCAGCAGATTGTCTATCCCTCACACTGATCTGAAACCCGAAACCCATGCCTATGTCAAAGACCTCTTGCAAGAGGAATGGAACTCGCAGACGGATAACAAACTATTTAAAATTCGTCCAAACCCGGAAGAGTTTTTTACCATGTTCCCGAGGCGGCCGTAAAGAAGAAACAGTTTTGTGCCGTTTGCATACAGCCACTCGTTTTACACCCCATTCTTATCTTTTAAAAGGTGAAGAAACTCTGTGGTGCATTCCATGTCATGTACCACTCACAGTGAAACATATTCTTTTAGAGTGCTGGGACTTGCATGATGTGAGACATACTTTACAGCGGACGCCATGTTCAGAGATGTCCCACCTGATGTGATCTTTGAGTTTCTGGGGGAGATTAAGATTTTTCATCTGATCTAAGATTTCGAGGAAAGATCTTTAGTAAATTAACAAAAAAATTTCCGGTAGGTTTTTGGAAGGTGAGTTTTAAAGAATTGTGAGATTTTTTTTTTTTTTTTTAAATCACTTTTGAGTTAAGTTCAACACGTCGACAGCCCTGAAATGGTTCTTCGCGGTCGGCTGGGCTATAAGCAACATTACCATTTTTTAAAAAAAACGGGGGGGGGGGGGGGGGGGGGGGGGGGGGGGGGGGGGGGGGGGGGGGGGGGGGGGGGGGGGGGGGTGGGGGGGGGGGGGGTCACTATCGGCGCCTATCACCTATCCTCCTCTATCCCAGACCCCCCCCCTCCCCTCCCTCCTTCACATCCCATGTCCACCATTACCACCACCCATCTTCCGTATCCCTCCCTCTCAATTTTCTCGCCCTTCCTCTGTAAATTCCCCCTCCCTCCCCCGAGAAAAAACAACGACTGAAAAGCCAGCCAGACAACACAAAACATCAGACTGGGTCCAAACACAGCAGGTTGAGGGAGGCCCGGAGAACAGGCACTGACAACCCCCCCCCACACCCCCTTAAAAAACTGAAGAGGGGTAAAATACAAAAATAAAAAGAAAAGAAAGAAAGAAGGAAAGAAAAAAAGAAAACAAAACAAAAAACCCCCAAAAAACCAGGCAAACATGAACTCGCAGCCAGTGAGGAGTCGTGGGAACCTGGCAAGAAACAACAAAAAAATACACCTCCACATTCACGCATTATGGCGTAGACGGCAGGCTCCAGAGAGTCCTTCACTCTTGTGTGCCCTGGACAAACGCAAGGAGACGTGTTACCCCCCCCCCCCCCCCCCCCGACTTCCTTTCACCCCCATGACTTTACTTTCCCCTCTCTCCCCTCCCCCACCCCCACCCCTCAATGCCTCGGCGACTGGCCAAGAGCTGTCAAGAAGTGGTCAAATATTAGTCCTGGACGGCACGGACACGCACTCCAAACGGTCAAAACTAACTCCTCAGACGTCATCTTCAAGCCTTCGTCTTAACCTGCTTTGCCACTCAGGTGAAGTCTTACTCTGCAAACTTTCCTCGCTGTGTTATGATGATTATTATTATTATTCTTGTACGGTCTCGTCTAGGTTGTTCTACATAACCTACTCCACGTTATTCGTCAAGATACTCGCTTAGGATAGTCTCTAGTGGTAAGTAAGGCTTAAAGGTGGGAGGGAAGTGCTTGGATTGGAGGTCTGGAGGATGTGGGATTAAGGTGTCACCGTTTGATGGCGACGGGAGTGCGGGGAGCCCGCGTGACGCAAATTCTGGGCAGCGGGCTTCAGGGAAGAGGCCGGCGTTATTGGGAGGCTCATTATTGCTCTAATGCTTCAAGTTCCTTCAGTGCTTGTCGTAGATACACATGGCGTTCACCGGGGCAGGGTACTCAAGGGCTGACCGGACTTTCCTTCCTCGTTTAGAGTCACTGCTCGTCTGCCTCTGTCTGTCCTCTGTCTGTCCGTCTGTCTGTCTCACTCACACACACACACACACACACACACACACACACACACACACACACACACACACACACTAACACTAACACAACACAAACACAAGCCGGAAGCATTCCAGGAAGAGAAGCAAATTCTGGACACACACACACACACACACACACCACACACACACACACACCACACACACACACACACACACACACACACACACACACACACACACACACACACACACACACACACACACGCTCACTCACTCACAAACACTAACACATAAGTCGGAAGCATTCCAGGAAGAGAAGCAATTTCTGGATGTTTCCGTCTATTCTCTAATAGCTTATATGTTGATGTAGTCTTCCTTATTCGAGAAGTATGATTTGTTTGATTAATAGATTTAAACTGAACGCTCTCAGAACACGGTTCACAAACAAACAAACAATATATGTATAAATATATAATCTGTATTACAAACAAGTATTGCAAGTGAGGGGCTAACGGACAGAAGCGAAATCTTTGATATGTGCCATCACTGTTTGTTTCCATCACACCACAAATGGTAACGTCTCCTGTTTGTAAAAGTGATGGAAATTCTCATTCTTAATGGCGTTCTGTTTTAGGACAGACTTGCTCGCAAGTTCTTCTTCTCTCTCCTTCTTCCTCTAACGCCTGCACTGCACACGGGAACTTGATCTGAAGTGTCACCTAAAGACTAGGAGGCGGTGAAAGTTTGAACCGATACATGCTCCGTGAAGAAATTTACTCTTACCTGGCTGTTTGAAGAGGCGACTGAGCCCTCAGTTCAAGAGGACATTGTTTTATCCATCGTGCCAGGAAGCTCTTGTATAGCTCCAACACCAGATGTCGAGAAAAAGGTACGCCCCAAGGTGCGGATGAGGCCCAGAAAAGTACCGTCCTCCAACTGCCGAACAAACCAGCCGGGAGCAATCCTGCACCACCCTTGGAGGCCTGCGTTGTGTTCACATAGGGTGCAGCCACGCTCATGGCATTCCATTAAGACGTCAAGGGACATAACCATGCCAGTAAGGACGTTGTATGGTTCAAACCCCAGATGTCAAAGTTTGGTGGAGATAATACAGGACACAAGCGAAAGTCTCTTGTACTGTAGCGTCCTGCACATCATTCGATGGGAGCAACAGACATTGTATGTTTTTCCATCCTGAAGATGTTCACGGATGGTCTTCTCTCATTCCTTCTCCTCTTCACCCAAAGTAAGGGTTGTGTTAATCACGACAGGTGACTTCCAGACAGTGTCCTTCCATCGTGTTGTGGTACTGCGGCTCTCTGAGAGCCAGTGGACAGAGCTGTCCCCTTCCCTATGTTGCTCCATCATCCCTTCTTCTGTCTGCCTCCTCTTCGTGCCCCTGGCACTGTGCCCTGCGGGATGGGTTTCCCTAGTCTGGTTGACATCGAAACATGCCCGTGCTGTTTCATCTTTCTCCTTTTCACAATTTCGAGCAGGTCCTCATCTGGTTCAGTGGCTTGTCAGACTCTGTTGTTGACTTTCTCACGGGTAATGTGATTTTTCAGGCATGCCATTCAAGATCTTGTTCAAGCTTCTCATCTTCAGAATTTGGATTCGTCTTAGGGGATCTGCGGTGAAAGTGCAAGTTTCACATGTGTGCAGACATATGGAAAGGACCAACGAATGCGGTGATAGCCCTGATATGGCCCTCTGCGGTCGGCTGGGCTATAAGCAACATTACCTTACCTTATTAAAGAATGCAAGAAGTGGGAAAAACAAATGGAAAAGTAATGATAGCCGAAGACCTGAAACGACGGCAAGGGAGATAAGTTCCTGTCACCATCCAGAATCAGGCTATCGGCATGGCCCTGGTGGGTCTGATGCTATTCCTTATCAACCATGCCGACTGTATAACACCTTAGCAGGGAGGGCTCCCCGGCTACAAAGGCAGTGTGCAAGCATTTTGAATGAAAAGATTTGGTCACAACACTGCCACCATTTCAAGTCTGGCAGCTTCCTGCATGTCATCATTAGAGGACTTGAACTTCTTTCGGAAGGTGTAACGCGTAAATCTCGGGTAACGCATGGGTCGTATTTCGTGGCATGACATCTTCGGATCACTCATCAGTTCATCGAGTGAATGAAACGAAATTAGTTCTTGGAACATGTAAATGTCATACTCACTTAGACCAATATGTCAACATCCAGCCATAGCTATAGCGCTCTGAAAATGTTTTTAAAACATAAGTAGATCAAATAATTAAATAAATTAAAAAAAAGAAAAGAAAAAGAAAATGACGATGGTTGACAGCGAGATGATTTCTTCAATGTTTTAATAAATATTACTGTAATTGATGATGATGACGGTGATGGTGATGATGATGATATAATGACGACAATGATGATGATTTTCCTGTTGATATCCTGTCATCGAAACTAACACATTACGGTCTGAAGGAATCCAGAAGGGATACCACTCGGCCTGGCATTTATTCACTACTGTTTGCTATTGTGACGTTTCCTGTGAAAATGTATTTTGTAACACTCAAAAATTCACCAAGCACGAGAAGGGAAGACATTACAGTTTTTAACCGATTGTTGCCAGTCTTTCTTCTCCTCCTTTAAGAAGCGTATGTATTTATAGTTTTGTAGTCTTGAAATACTGCACCTAAAAAATTAATGTGGGTTTAGTTTTGTATGTGAATATACATTTTGTGCATCTCCCCTTGTCTGGTCAAAGAGTTTTGGTTCAAAACGTCAACAAAACAATCATGAAAAAAAACAAAGCCACTGAGCATTTCATGTGTACGAGACGTAAGACATAACCTGACCCATTTGATGGGTTATAATGGAACCATCCATGTTGATATTATGACATTCTAGAATGATGGTGACTTTTGAAGGTTTTGAAGCGACGCAAGACAAACATAAGAAAGTAGTCCTATTTCTTTCTCAGTTTCATGCAGACTACTTTAGTAATACGAACGTATGCGTGTACAAAAATTCGACCAGGTTTTTGGTCATAGTATATTGATAACCCAAGGCTATTGTAATGGTTGATATCGCCAAATGTTGAAACTGTAAGTCTTCTGTAAGAGATTTTATCATAACTTTTATCATCACCCCTATCTCCATCACACTCACCTCTGCTATAATTTCTATCAAAATCTACCATCTCTTTCATCCCCCCTCCTTACTACCACTACCTTTACCACCATTATCACCACTTCCAACATCACCACCACAACACCCACCCCAACTTGCACCATCGGCTCTAAACCAACACGATCACATCACCATTACCACCACCATTACCACCCTCATCATAACCAGTACCACCACGACATCGACCACCACAACCACCACCACCACCACCACCACCACCACCACCACGTCACCTTACCTCTTACCTCCAGCACCACCACCGATCATCTCCTCCACCCCACCTGCCCCGTTCCTTCAACTCCCCCCCCCCCCCCCCCCCCCCCCCCCCCCCCCCCCCCCCCCCCTCTCTCTCTCTCTCTCCTTCCGGCCACCTTCCCCAGGTTAGCCACGTGACAGTCATGGGACTGTGAGCGAGGCTAGAGAGGCGACGTGGTGCTGTGTTGACTCTTCCTTGATGGCATCGGGTCGCCCTTTCAGCCGCTACCTGAGGCCCTCAATAGTTGGATTGGGTGGACAGCGAACGTCTTCCTTTCAACCCTGAACTCGATCCTTTCCCTTCCCGACCGCCTCCCGTCCTGCCCTCTCACTCTCCTGCATGCGTGGTCTCTTCCCCCCGTGATACTTTCGGTGTGAGTCACCTCTCCTTCAACAGGTGGGGGGTTGGAAGTGTGAAGGAAGGTGTGAAGCAAGCAACGCTATGTGGGTGGGGTGGGGGGTAGTGGGGGTGGGGGGTGGGGTTGTTGTTGAGAAGTTGAGGACGGCATTACACACATTTTAGTTTAGGACAGCATTACATTCACTTTAATTTAGGATGGCATTATATACATTTTAATTTAGGACGGCACTGTATACATCTTTATATAGGACGGCATTACATACACTTTAATTCAGGACCGCATTACATACATTTCAGTTTTGTTCCACGAAATGAGCGATTTTTTTTTTCATAATGGCGAAAAAAAAGTAGTGAATTATTCTACATGGATATGATTCTGCACTTGTTGACTCTGTGTAATTAAATGTCGTTTGAAGAGTAATTCTGTCATCTTTTGGCCCTATTAGTTCGTTACAGGGAAATGTGTCAAAAGAAACGAAAAAAAAAAAACGATAGAAACTCTCATCCCCAGAGCGATATCTTCAGTGAAACAAGAAGTGACTTCCTTCCGTAGATTAGGACCTTCGTTGAACAACGTTTTGTGCGCGTGCCCAAAAAATCATAACAGCTCCATCCGGATCACCTCCGGAGCACAGCAACTGTCAGGCAGCTACCAACAGCGCAGTCGCAATTGCTTTCACGAGACGAGTATTACTATATCCATGAAGAGATGACAGTGTAAATTTGGGAAGGAAGAACAAAAAATCGCGTGCCTGCTGCGCGCGCGCGCGCGTGTGTGTGTGTGTGTGTGTGTGTGTGTGTGTGTGTGTGTGTGTGTGTGAGAGAGAGAGAGAGTGACACGTGCGTGCGCGCGCGCACTCTGTGTGCTTTTCCTCTCTCTTTTCCCCCTCTTGTTCAAATTTCTCTCTTTTCTAACCACAAAGGAATATACCAGTCGGCATTGATGTCTTCTGTCATTCCAGCTGGAACGACCCAAAGCGCTTTGAGATAGTGCTTAGGGGACGGTTTGTCACGCATCTGCTGTTCTTCCTCTCTCGTGACCTGGGGTACGGGTGGTTGTGGAACCACAGATGACTTCCAGACAATGAGCCTCCATCTGTGTGGCAGTTCTCTGTGACCCTCTGAGACCTGGCGAAGAGACAGGTCCGTCTGCTCCCTGGTGGCGTCCTCCCATCTGTTCGTCTCTCTGCGCCTTTCTTCCCCTTCATCTGCCCTACAAGATGGGTTTTACTGGGCCAGCGTAAAACGTGCTCCGCTATTTGATCTCGCTCCTCTAGACCATCGTCATCAGATCATCTTGTGGTCCAGAGGCACGTCTGACTGCCACTGACTTGCTGGTTTGTAAACGTGATGTATGTACGTAGCAGATGTTCAAGACTTATCCGCACATCTCCTTTGTCTGTCTGTTCGCTAAAAAGCACTTACGTCCAGGCTAAAGAGAAAAAAATACAGACACTTGTGACATGCCTCTGTAGCATCATTCTAAGAGCCGTGTGTCCCTACAACAACATATGTTGTTGTTGTTGTTGCTTGCTGCTGCTGAGCACAAATGTTCCAGACAGCTTCTCTCTATCGACGACAATGTCAGACTGTCAGTGACTAAAGAAGCACCGGCAGACAAGCTTCTCTCTCTGCTGCAGTCCTGACACACCCGTAAGCTTCCATGGCACGTACACACATGTGCCGCCATGATTCTCTGACCAAGACCATTCAGACCATTCCACAACACACCCATGGAAGATGGAAACAGACCGGCGGAACTCCTGGGTGGAGTACTTCAAGGGTTGGACTGAGCTGCAACTCACACGGTGTTCCTTACAGATTGTCGAGCCGTCCTTCAACGCCTCCAGATGAGAGAAAGAGGGTAGATCCTACAGGAAATTACACAGGAACTGCACACCTTGAGCAGGAAAAACAACACCAGTCCTGCAGTGGATTCCCTCCCACTGTACTGTGGTATTGCTGGAAATGAAATGGCGGACAGACTCTCCAAGGCGGGCAGCCAACAAGACCAAATAGCCCATGCTGTATCCTACAGAAAAGTGAAGACCATCATCCGCAGCCACTTCAGGACAGCATGGAGAGAAAGACTACAGGTGGAGGTAGAGAAGAATGACATTCACCATCTTGAGCTTGCCCAAGAAGTCGCCATCTTCAGACTAAGAACTGGACATTGTCAGTTGCTCTCCCCACCTCTATCGCCATCGCACACAGATCAGTACCCATGTGTCTATCGCCTGAGTATATCGCACACAGATCAGTGCCCATGTGGTACTGGCCCACAAAACCCCAGCCCACGTACTTCAGTCCTGTCCCATGTTCGACAGCCTGCGACGTGAGTTTTGGGCCTGGTGCAGGAATAAGAGGAACTCCAAGAAAAGCTGAGGGGGGGAACGGCGGACTCACTCCGACGGACCGCTGACTTTGCCCAGCTACCGGACTTTGTATCTGACCTGCATGACCAGGGAACGCAGAAGAAGAAGGACTGAGCTGCAACATCTTTAGCCTGTTGCACAGGGACTGGACTGGTGAGCAGTAGTTGACCCCTCCTCTTCCTTCTCCCGCCCCTCAGTGGCCTGTCGCTTCTCGCCTTTCTCCGCTTCCCCATCCCCAGCACGCCATGGAAGGTTGGAGGAGGGAGGGGGGGAGGGGAAGGAAGGGGCGAGGGACGGGGGGGGGTGGGGGTGGGGGACAGACAAGTCCTAGCTGTTGATTCGCGCGTCACGGCATCCAGAGGACTTTTTCCCAGGACATGGAATCAACGAAACAACCAAGTCTGGGTTGAGAGAGGAGAGAGGAGAGAGAGAGAGAGAGAGAGAGAGAGAGAGAGAGAAGAAGAAGAAGAAGAGAAAACGGGGAGAAACTCCGAAAGAATAGAAAGAACGTTGTGCTGCGAGAAGAAGAAAATTAAGAAGAAGAAGAAGAAGAGCAAGGGCCGAAGATAGGGTGAAAAAAAAAAGGGAAAGAAGACTCCGAAAAAAAATAGGTAAAGTAACGTTGTGCTGCGTGAAAAGCGTTTCTGATAAACATCCTCCATTTTCAAATAACGAAATTAAAGACAAAAGAGCCACAATGCCGAGAGATAGGGGTGAGAGAAGAAAAGGAAAAGAAGACGCGCGCGGGGTGTGCAGCGCGCGCGCGTGTGTGTGTGTGTGTGGTGTGTGTGGGTGGTGTGTGGTTTTAGAGCCGGCCGTGCGCGAGAGGGGGAGGGCGCAGGGATGATGTGTGGGAGGAAGAGCGGCACGGAAGGGAGGGAGGATGAAAGACGCAGCAGGGGCGGTGCGGACTAGAGGTACAGGGGGCCTGGGGGGGGGGTGGGGGGGGGGGGGGGAAGGGGGGGGGGGGGAAAGAC
>JADBJO010004814.1:80000-82500 GCA_016801955.1 Conus betulinus | reverse complement strand
CCATGCAATTATCAATGTTGTTGCTTTCATGGATTGAACTTTTGGGGCCTGAGAGTGTGCCATAAGCCTTCACCGCCTTGAAAACAGTAGGCATGACTCATGGAGACAGTGACCATGAATCATCTTCATGCCCACAGAAACAAAGCATTCAGTTCAACCAGCCGCCGTGGTGCAGTGGTTAGCGTCGCCGTCTTGCGAACTGGAAGATTCCAGGTTCGATTCTCATCAGAGGCTTGTGCGTGTGTGTGTGTGTGTGTGTGTGGTGTGTGTGTGTGTGTGTGTGTGTGTGTGTGTGTGTGTGTGTGTGTGTGTGTGTGCAGAAGTGCGTGTGCATGTGTGTGTGTGTGTGTGTGTGTTGTGTGTGTGTGTGTGTGTGTGTGTGTGTGTGTGTGTGTTGTCAGTAGTACAACACTATGTTAATCTGACAGTAAATGGTTTCAGTCAGTCAGTCAGTGTGTGTGTGTGTGTGTGTGTGTGTGTGTGTGTGTGTGTGTGTGTGTGTGTGTGTGTGTGTGGTGTGTGTGTGGGTGTGTCGTTCGTGCGTGCGTGCGTGCGTGCGTGCGTGGCGTGCGTGCGTGGCGTGCGTGCGTGCGTGCATGTGTGTGTGTGTGTGTGTGTGTGTGTGTGTGTGTGTGTGTGTGTGTGTGTTGGTGTGTGTGTGGGTTCAGACCCGGTCGGCTTCAGTATAGACCTGAGTGTCCTATGGACTCAAACAAGAAGACGAACCAAACAGTCAGATGTGCTCATGAGAGTATTGGATCAATAAACTGCAGGTGCATGTATTCTCTCGGGCCTGGTTCATGCCGAAGTGCTTCAAATACTTAAGTGTAGTAGAGAACAGCCCTGTCGTGTGATCTCAGACAAGAACGGAACTCAATGCTGTCATTTTTCATCACCCTCATTGTTCATCAGTTAAAAAAAAAGAAGAAAGTATCACGTAAAGGATGACGTACGACTGATTGCCAGCAATATTTGTCATATTTACCTGAAAATGTATGTGAAAATACTGAGCCCACAAAATGAACAATAATTGTTGAGGTTCTAGATTATTTTCGTGTGGTTCAGGAATTCTGGAAGAAAGTTTATGGAATGTGGGTGATGTGATGTGAGTGAGAGCGCGTGCGTGTGCGGGTGCGTGCGTGCGTGGGTGCGTGTGATACTTCTCCCAGACAACGCTTGTGATCCACAGGGTGGATTTTACATCGGCCTATCCCTAAGACTATAGTCACTGTTAACAGTGTGACATTGTTTGCCAGGGTTTCTTCCGACAGTGGTAACAGACACGAAATGTTCTTCCTATGGCCAACTGGAATCGTTCCGCGATATCGGCATCTTTTAGTTTATCAGAACAGAATGTGTGACGGCTATTTTTCGCTCTCTTTTTTTTTTCGTGCTGTTCAGCTCTACTCTTCAACAACCTCTGAATTGCATGTTTTTCGCCTTTAGGGTGAGTTTCGATTTCTGATAGGTGCCCATGCCAGCGTACGGGCAGTAAGAAAGAGAACTAGGATGACAAAATCGTGGTCACTATATAAGATCAAGCTCCTCCTGGAAAAAAAAAGGTCTCTTAGTTACCTCCTAGTTGATGCAAGATCTGTTCCCGAGCCCTTCGTAGGAAAATGGTCTATCAGGACGTAATACTGACGGTTGAAGAGTAGCATATCCATCCCCAATGACGCTTTAGGCTCCCCGGAGAGGGGGGGGGGGGGGGGGGGGGGGGGGGGGGGGGGGGGGGGGGGGGGGGGCGTGTAGGAGGGGGTAGGGAGGGGGGGGGTGTAGGCAAGAACCAAGTCATTGTCAAGAAGCAAATTCAGTTTTCGTTGGCTATTTTTCTTTACTCGTGTAATACCCGCGCAATGTAGCGAAAATGTCTGACATAAATATTTTACGGATCATACCAATAAGAAAAGTATTTTTCTTCTTTTTTTTTTTAATTAAAAAAAAATAACAAAAAAAAAACGATGAGGAAAATCCCCCCTTAGACAACTAACACGTTGTATATTTTTCACGGTATCTTAAAGAGAAGTTTTTCGTCGTTTTACCTCTCAGGTAAGCCTACGCTGGTTAACAGTACGCTACATGGCAAACGTGTAGGCCTACGCGTCCTCGTTGGATACAAAAGCAATGAGAGAGAGAGAGTGTCCCCCCCCCCCCCCCCTCCTGTCTCTGTCTTCTGTGTTGTCTGTCTCTCGTCAAATTTCATTGACCTGTCTGTCTCTCTCTCACTCTCAACACACACACACACACACACACACACACTGCGCGCGCGCGCGCGCAGCACCACACCCACACACACCACCGCACACACACACACATAGCTTTACGTTTCTCCTTAGTTAAAAAAAAAAAAAGAAAGAAAAACAAAAACAAAAAACAAAAAAAAGCAGTGCAATAGTCGCGTTCGGCGTGTGTATTTCCCAACTAGAGTCCTGCTCGCGCTCTGTGTGGCCAGTTATACGTTTATCGATCGTCTCTCAACGCAACGGAGGACTAAACGCAA
>JADBJO010004814.1:50000-62500 GCA_016801955.1 Conus betulinus | reverse complement strand
CAGAATTTCTGGTCGGAACACCACAGAATTATGGACTGTGGTGTGTCTCTATCTGACGCCAAGAGCACAGACACAATCAGCCGTGTCTCCCTGATGAGTCCGATCCAGCGGCGGACGAAAGGCCTCGGAGCAGGCGATACATATAGATCTGTCTTCGAGAGGGATTGCGATAGTTTCCTCATGCAGCTAGTGAAGGGTTTTTATATTTATGATATACATTTTCCCATTTACTTCATCTTCATTTTTTTTTTTTTCTCTCTTTTCAAATCTTTGCCAATCATTACTATATGATGGAAGAATTGTTACCTGCACTTGTTTTCCCCACTACTTAATGTTCAGCATTATATTGTTTGGTCAATCAGTGGGTGATTGCATCTCTTACGAGATCCAAGGAAAGGTTGTTCTGCACAATTCTTAGCCGCTGACAATGCTTGGGTTATTGAACAGCAGAGCTGACCACTCAGACTGTTCCATATCTTTTGATCTCCCTTGCATCCTTAAATGGATCCTCAAGCATAGGCTCAAAGATTGTCCATTACATTTTATACTGTTTGCGTAATGTTTTTAGTTTTCAACAACTTTTTTCCTCTCCACACTTTCGTTTTGTTTAATTCTACAGGGGAGTTACTGGGAAGTGTTTCACATGTCCGAGGGATAGTGACAAGTAGTTGCCGACCTGCCGGTCCTGGCTAGAGAAGAGTGTCCACCATGAGACTGGCTATTAACTGGGTTGTCCAGCGGGCTAAAAGGAAGGCAATCGTGTCAGGTGACCGTCACGGGTAGGCGACCGTCAGCCTGCAGGCAGAGTACAGCGACCCTTCAGTCGTTCTTGTTCTGAGGCATGAATGGAAGGCTTCGGCCTATTGAGTGGTTGCACCTTGTTGTCTGTAGAGGTAGTAGTAAATACTTGAAGCATCAGTCCTGGCTGGTAGAGAAGTCCAGGCTGTTAGTATAATGGGTAGCTTTGGGGAATGGAACATGAGTTGAATAGGAGGTTATGCATTAACCACTTGGTACCCAAGTCCTTGTTGGTGCTAACAGTTGTGTGTGTGTGTGTATGTGTAGGTGACTAGTGATTCCATTGGTGGAACAAAAATAACTCAGGGATTTATTGGTACAAATCGTGTGATATGTGTGAGCCAGTGATTCCATTGGTTGAACCAGTTAAACTCGGGTTCTCTCTTTCTTTGAGAATGGATATAAGGTGCCTGGAAAACCAGGAAGTGTGTGACTCACTTAAGGGAAAGTGAACTCTCGCCCGTCTTGCTGAGGGCTCAAGAAAATACAGCGAGAAGCAGAGGTTTGCTGTCGCCTCGTTGTCTCCTAGGTGGGGACGTAAGACAGTGGAGGTTGCTGTAGCCTCGGAGCCGACGACGAGAAGAATTGTCTCCCGTGTGGGGACGGGTCGACAGCAAGACGTGTTAGCCTGTTGGAGCCTAGACAGGGAGCTGCCAGACAACGGTGGGTGTTTGCAGCCAGAGAAGACCTGTGGGAGAGGCTGACAGGAGCCCTTTCCGTGGAGAGGCGGAGTGCGGTGGAGTCCGGAAGACTCGGTGTGAGGGTGCGACTAAAGCTACGTTGCCAGTGTCCCCCAACTGGGATTTGGCCAATCGGGAGGACACAACAGTGTGGCAGCTTCAGCTCGTGGTCGCACATGTGATGAGAGAAACTGACGGTCAACCAAGGAATGCTGGCAAGTTATGGACGTTTCATTTGTTCTTAAGTTTATAAATGTGCAAATGTAATAGTGAAATATTGTCTTTCCTGGTTAAGTAAGAATCACTGAAGAACAGGGGATGCGATTTATGAGATTGTCTGTATGGTGTTTACATTGTTGTATGATACAGATAATTGTGTTGTGTAGTGACGGGTGGGGGCTCGGAGTCAAGTTAAATAAAAGTTGATTATTTTCTGTGAAATGTTATTGGTTTCCCGTCACCTTTGTGCGGGCCCGATGTGAGTGACAGAGTGCATGTGCCATGCGAGAGCGCATTTTGGTGTGAAAGCGTAAATACTTCTGTCTATAACCCCCTGCATCCCTGCATATGATAATCATATTTCAATAACGAGGGGGAGAGAGAGAGAGAGGCTGTTGAAAAAAAAGTATCAATTTTTTTTTAATGCGAGGGCAGTTTCTAAAGTAAAGATTTCAGAAGGAGGAAAGTCACGAGCTGTGGGGTGGATGAGTGGGCGGCAGCAGTGTATCAACACTTCCTCCCACACCCCCCCCCCCCCCACCCCCCCCCAAAAAAAAAAAAAACACTTAATGTCCTTTGAAATAGCGCAAAGAGAGACTGCAGACTTCCAGATATATAGATATAAACACAAGTTCCAGTTATTCAAAAAAAAAAAAAAAAAAAAAAGGAGAAAAGAAAGGCGAAGGAGGAGATAACCAGAAAAGGCACTAGGGAGAGCGCAGACTTCTGTCAACTAATCCAGGATCTGTCTTTGATCCGGATCCGCACCAACATTCACTGATCTGTCCTTGGGCCACCCTCCATCTCTCCATTAAGTTTGGTTCAAACCGGCT
The DNA here is from genome assembly GCA_016801955.1 of Conus betulinus. Lineage (NCBI taxonomy): Eukaryota > Metazoa > Mollusca > Gastropoda > Neogastropoda > Conidae > Conus > Conus betulinus. Next base: position 59,970 of record JADBJO010004814.1, on the reverse strand, counting down.
CAGTAGTTTTTGTGAGATCTTGGAGACAGACAGACAGACAGACAGACAGACAGACAAACCAACAGACGCGCGTCAAAACAGAACATCCTTGGTTGAGGCTCTACAGTGGTCAATCGTTCAAAACATTTAAAAATTGTGTCCGGAAGGTTAGTTTCAAAGTGAGCTGAGTGCTGGCGGAAATTGAAAGAAACTTTAAAAAAAAGAATTCACATCCATTTTGCGCCCTACTTTAAGGAGATAAGTAATTGTTCGCTCTTCGTTTTCATTGTCTTCAATTTTGTTTGTCTTGCCTAAAAAGAACAAAGAGGTCGTAACGCATCGTGTTTTGTCTTGTAATTTGTTTGTCTCTTTCGTTTTGGCAGTATAGCAATTTTTCCTGTAAGTTTATTGTCCTAAATTCTCGACATAAAGCTATACTGAGAATTAATCTTATGACGCGAGAATTTTTTTTTCACTCCTAGATTGAACAAAATACGGACTATGTCCCCCATCTTCTGGAATTAAACTAGAAATAATTTGCGTTAAACCATTGACTAGTATTTATAAAAACAGCTGCCAAAGGAACAATTGACAAACAAGATTGCTGGCAAAACATTCCCCCTATTTCAGAACTTAAAGACCGTCTGATGTTCTGTTCCACGTAAATTTGACACTCTGAGATGGAAGGTGACGTGAAATATTCGTGGTTCCATTCATCTGAAAACATTTTACAGCCGGAAAAAAATCTCGATAATAAATTGTTGATTACTGAAATGAGAATGCACCTGCTACATCCAAAACAGACTAGTCTGTTTCAAAGAAAAAAAAAAAAAAAAAAAAAAAAAAAAAAAAAAAAAAAAAAAAAAAAGGTTCAATCCTGATGGTATCATAAATGATTTCTGTGTGACAAGCAGAGGTGGTGTATATATAAAAAAAAAAAAAAAATTACATTCCTCCGTCAAGCTTACATCGACATCAGAGTGAATCTCAGCTGTCAAGTGTTAGAGTAACAAAACACCACATCGAGTGTAGTTTGGCATCCTCTGACGATAATGACATCATAAGTTTACTAGCGAGGTATATAGTGCGAAGACTTCTAAAATCAGGAGCAAGAACATGCTTCGTAATGATTGTTCATCATAAAAAAATTGTTTACAAGTATTTGTTATCGACTGCAGAAGCTTGACGATCATATACAAGTGCTGTATCAAAAAAAAAAAAAAAAAAAAAAAAAAAAAAAAAAAAAAAATGTTTTAGTGGTTTTCATCACAATGTAAATAACGGTGAAACAGATGTTGTATGTAATGGGAGTGGGTATATATGTGTATGGAGATTACTCACGGAGGTGAGTATGTGTGCCTGACATATGTATGTATATATGTATATATGTGTGTGTGTGTGTGTGTGTGTGTGTGTGTGTGTGTGTGTGTGTGTGTGTGTGTGTGTGTGTGTGTATATCACACCCCTGAATATTGTTAAGAAGAATTAATTTTCCGATCAGACAGACTGAGTGACAGATGTTTTGCGTGAGAAACACGCGTGCATGTGATAAGGTTGTTACTACACTTTTTTTTTTTTTTTTTTTTTTTGATAATCAATTCAAGTGATATATCAGTACGTTATATCTTTCTCCTACATTTTAAATAGTTTCGATTGCTGACATTAATATTTACTTGAATAGGGCTTACTATGAATTGATTCATTTTAATTTTGTTGAACATACACAGTATTCGTTTGTGCTTCACATAAAGAATAACGCTTTGACTTAGTAGCTATGTGTAGACCAGTGTCAACGAAATGTGTCTAAAGCCTCTCTCTCTCTCTCTCTTTCTCTCTCTCATTGTGTATGTATCTCTTGTGTGTGTGTGTGTGTGTTGTGTGTGTGTTTGTGTGTTGTGTGTGTTGTGTGTGTGTGTGCATACTTACACAAACGCATACACACACAGACAGAGAGAGTGTGAAAGAGGACAGAGAGGGAGGGAGGGGGAGGGGGGGGGCAGACAGACACAGACAGACAGGTCACACACACACACACACACACACACACACACACACACACACACACCACACACACACACACACACGCGCACGCGCGCACACACACACACACACACACACACACACACACACACACACACACACACACAAGCGCGCGTGTGCGCGCCAGCACTTGCATGCGCGCGCGCACACAACACACACACGCACATGCACACACACACATGTGCGCGCGCGCACACACACACTACACTAAATTGGCAAAAGCAGGGGGGCAAAATGGTGAAAGGTATGGTATAGACAGGGATACAACGGCAGAGAAATGTGGCAAAAGGTAGAGAAAAATGTGGGAAAAAGGTAGAGAATGTGTGGCAAAAGGTATGTGGGAAAAGGTAGAGAAATGTTGCAAAAGGTATGTGTGGGAAAAAGGTAGAGAAATGTGGCAAAGGTATGTGGGGAAAAGGTAGAGAAATGTGGCAAAGGTATGTGGGAAAAGGTGGCAGAAAATGTGGGAAAAAGTAGAGATGTGGGGCAAAGGTTAAAAGAGAAATGTGGCAAAAGGGATGTGGGGTAAGAAATGTGGCAAAGGTAGAGAAAATGAGAAATGTGGCAAAAGGGATGTGGGGAAAAGGTAGAGAAAATGTGGCAAAAGGGATGTGGGGAAAAGGTAGAGAAATGTGGCAAAAGGGATGTGGGGAAAAGGTAGAGAAATGTGGCAAAAGGGATGTGGGGAAAAGGTTTTAGAGAAATGTGGCAAAAAGGGATGTGGGGAAAAGGTAGAGAAATGTGGCAAAAGTAAGAGAAAAATAGGGAAGAGGGAAAGCGGGGACGCGGGGGACGAAGTAGGACAAGATAAGGTCAGGACAGACTAAAGAAAAGGGCAAGGAAAGGTAAGATACAATATCAACATGTCAAACAGCGGATAAACAGGTGTGGGTAAAGGAGTGAAAGATTGTGAAAAACAAACAAACAAACAAACAAAACAAAAAAAAAACAGGTGGAAGGCACGAAACAATAGCTAAAGACAGAGAAAGGTCGGAAAAGGTAGAAAATGTAAAGATAAATCAATAAATAAGATAGATAGGTAGATAAAAAGATAGACAGACAGACAGATAGCACTAGACAGGTAGATAGGCAGATAGATAATTCAGTTTCAGTTTCAGTTTCATCAAGAGGCGTCACTGCGTGCGACTAGTCCATATACGCTACACCACATCCGCTAAGTTTGAGACCACATTACGCATGATTTGAAGCTGATGGATAAATGAATTAAATGATAAATAAATAGATATATAGATAGGTGGATAGACAGACAGACAGATAGGTAAATAGATAGATAGGTAGGTAAGCAGATAGGCAAATAGATAAATAGATGGTACTAGATAGATAGACAAATAGATAGACAGAGAGATAGACAGCCAGATAGATAAACAGACAGACAGACAGACCAGACCGATCGATCGATCGATAGATAGATAAATAGATAGACAGATAGATAGATAGATAGATACACAGACAGACAGGGGACAGGGGGGGGGGGGGACAACACGGGGCAGACAGGATCGATCGATCGAGGATAGGTAAGATATATAGATAGGTAGGCAAGGAAGATAGATAAAATAGGAAGAGGGGAAGGGGGGGGGGGGGGGGGAGAAAAAAAAGGTAGGAAGTAAGGGACGTGAAAGCCACTAGCTGGACAAGGGAGGTCAGACAGCAGAACAGGTACAAAAAAAAGGAATGTCAGGGCAGGCGAGAAGAAAGTCGGGAAAGATGAGAAAAGGTGAAGAGAAAAAAAATACTAGAAAAAGTAATGACATGCAAGCCACGGAAAAAGGAAGACGAAAGCCATGACAAAAAAAAAAAAAAAAAAAAACAAAAAAAAAACCCGGGAAAAATCGGAAGGGGGGGGGGGGGGGGGGGGGGGGGGGGTGGGGGGGGGAAAAACTAAGGAACAGTGTTCTGAAAAGAAGCAAAAAGTAGACGAAAGATTGGGTAAAAAGAAGAAAACAAAACCTAGGAGGAGAAAAAAAGATGGGAAAGATCGGAAGGGGGGGGGGGGGGGGGGGGGGGGGGGGGGGTATAAAAAAAAAAACCTAAGGGGTTCTGAAAAGGGAAAAAGGGCGGGATGGGTAAAAAAAACAACAACAACAAAAAAGTGTTCTGAAAAGAGAAGGAAAAAGTAGACGAAAGATTGGGTTAAAAAGAGGAAAACATAGGAGGAAAAAAAAAAAAAAAGAGGGGAAGATCGGAAAAAGGGGGGGGGGGGGGGGGGGGGTGGGGAAAGATCGGAAGGGGAGGGGGGGGGGGGGACCACTAAGTGTTCTGAAAAGAGAAGGAAAAAGCAGGCGAAAGATTGGGCAAAAAGAGGAAACCATAGGATCAAAAAAAAAAAAAAAAAAAAAAAAAAAAAAAGTACGGGGTGGGGGTGGGTGGGTAGAGGGGAAGTTAGAAAAAAAAAAGTATGCCAAGATAGGAAAAGTGTGGGGGAAAAAAAAGAGAGAGAAAGGAAGAGTCCAAAGAAGGGCAAGACAGGGAGGTAACCGTGGTGCTGGCTGGCTGCACGAGCCTTTGCAGCCGACTGGAGACACTACACTCTTCTGTTTGCACGCACCGTTTGCCTGTTTACTCCCCCCCCCCCCCCCCCCCCCCCACCCCCCCTCCAACCAAGTTTTCCGCCCCCGCATTTGTTTTCCCCTCCTCCCCCCCCCCCCCCCCCCCCCCCCTCCAAATTCCAAAGACGACAGGGAAATATTCCACTCCAGTTCAATATTCAAACCCTGTACTAACTTAAAAAGATGGGGTAGATGATGTGCTGTTTGCAAGTTCCTCCCATCTCTCTCTCTCTCTCTCTCTCTCTCTCTCTCTCTCTCTCTCTCTCTCCCTCCCTCTCTCTCTCTCTCTCTCTCTCTCTCTCTCTCTCTCTCTCTCTCTATAAATGGTTTTTAGAAACGGTGGACATTTAGCACAACATGAGAGATGGTTTTATGGCAGATCAGAAGTTAAAGTTACAAATAGTTATAAATATATAGGGATGCTTTTCACTACAAAATTGAGCTTGAATAGTTGCTAGTTGGAAATATGCGGGAAGGGAAAAAGAGGAGTCAATGAGATATTGAAAGTAATGAGAAGATTGAATTCAACTGGGGGGGGGGGGGGGGGGGGGGGGGGGGGGGGGGAGGGGAGGTTGTTCTGATATTATTCGATACCCAGATACAACCCATTCTAACATATGCGTCAGAGGTATGGGGTCTGTTAGACGATGCCTATATGGAAAAAGGTCCACACTTATGCAGCAAAGCGTACAATGCATGTACCATTACATGCGTCAAACAAAATGGTTTATGGTGAAAGTGGACGATACCCCCTATTTATAGGAGCGTATGTTAAATCAGTTAAATACCGGTTAAGATTGGTCCAATTACCAACGACCAGAATCGGCAGCAAAGCATATAGAATGCTCTTGCTACAGCATGATTCAGGAAAATTTAACTGGGTTTCTTGTGTAAAGAAAATACTGACAGAAAATGGCTTTGGTATCGTTTGGCTTTTTCAGGGAGAGTGGGCAATACTACACTGAATTCAAGGATCGTTTAATTTGCTCTTACAGACAAAGTTGGCATTCCAGCATGGAGGGAAATGTCAAATACGAACGGTATCTCTCATTTAAAAGTAATTAGAAAATGGAAAAATATTTTTATAATTGTTACACATAAATGGCATAGATATAACTTAACAAAATTCCGAACTAGAACACTGGGCCTCCATGCAAACAAAAAAAAGTGTTTCGAAGCATCAGATAATAAAGCATGTCCCCATGTGTGAAGAGGGAAACAACAATGAAGACGAAGTCCATTTTGTTTTTGATTGCCCTGCTTACGCACATATTCGAAGGAATTGCAAAATTTTCAGTGAGCCAGCTGCACAGAGAAAAGATCTCATCGCAATTCTATCGAGTTGTAATGGAAAACACTACCACATCATTTGCAAAATATATAGCAGAAGCCAGTGATTTTCGGAGAAAGAGCATCACAATCTGTTGAGTTAAAATTTTGCGACTGTACCTGAATCGATATTCAGCACTTATTCTGCATTTTTTATGGCCTGATGGTCTAAGGAAATTGATTAATGGTGCGCGGACATAGGTGTGTGTGTGTGTGTGTGTGTGTGTGTTGTGTGTGTGTGTGTGTGTGTGTGTGTGAGAGAGAGAGAGAGAGAGAGAGAGAGAGAGAGAGAGAGAGAAAGAAGAGTGTGTGTGTATGTGTGTGTGTGTGTGTGTGTGTGTGTGTGTGTGTGTGTGTGTGTGTGTGTGTAGGCGTGCGCCAGCGCGCACGTACGTGGGAATTTGTGTGCGTGTGTATGCACGATGCATGTTCAAGGTATGTGTGTATGTGTGCTACGGGGAGGGATATTGTCCACTTTGTGTGTGTATGCAGATTTGAAATATTGGTGAAATTCGTAGTTTCTTTTCTTTCAACTGCATGTCTATACTGCTGTCTATTAATGAAATAACTGTAACCCCCCCTTGCCAACAGGGCTTATTTGCTAATGGCAATAAAAATGTGTCAGTGTCAGTGTCAGTGTCAGTCAGTCTCTCTCTCTCTCTCTCTCTCTCTCACTTTCTTTGGCACAGACATGCAGTCTTTTCCTCTCGCGCTCCCCACCCCCCTCCCCCTCCTCTTCTCCCTTCCACTTCCAAACAAAAGCGGGCGCAGCATAATACGTCGCAGAAGATGAGTCTGGTAGCAGAATGAGAAGGGCTGAACGACTCCCATCTACACAATCAGGATCTACACAATTTGGAAAAAAAAAAAAAAAAAAGAAAAAGAAAAAAAAGCGCCTATCTTCATCTCGGCGTTTTGTGCGTAGCAGCTCTCCTGCTCATTAGCGCGTCCCTCCATCCATAGACCCCACACCACACCAATAGAAATGCTGGAGCAGTGTGTGTGTGTGTGTGTGTGTGTGTGTGTGTGTGTGTGTGTGTGTGTGTGTGTGTGTGTGCGCGCGTGTGTGTGTCGTTATCACACTACAGAGGATATGGAAAATGAATGTGAAGACTGTCATATAATGTGGAGACCTACATTCCGCCTATTGCACACGGTCGTAGGCACCAGACCTTGAATTCTCTCATCTCAGTCACTAATTAAGTTCTCCATCAGCTTTAAATCACGCGCAGTGCAGTCTTGAAACTTAGCGAAGTGGTGTAGCGTGTACGGACTAGTCCACACGCAGTGACACCTCCTTGATGAAACTGAAACTGTAGAAATCTGCACACTGGGTCACGTGCGTGGGATCAACAAGCCACCCCCAATGCTCAAGGGACCACCCGAGTAGAAATGTTCGGCAACCTTCTCAGCTCCGTGAAAATCACATCCATACCCACTTCTGGGAACACGGCAATCGATGTTATAAGCAGACAGTATCGGCGGCCATTTTTGATTGCGAGACGAACAGAAGACTAGCAGCTAAGTGTTTTCCTGTTCTTTGTCACTGTCCTAAACTGAAGAAGACCCAAGAGGTCGAAATGCGTTGTGTCTAGTCCTGTACTCTGTCTGTGTACTTGGCGGTAACTAACCCCCTCTCTTTTCAAATTTTATAAACAGACATTCCTCTTTGTGGCAGCGACCGTGTATTGCATTGTCGGCAGAGATTGTGAACAGGGAAACAGCTGAAGGAAAAGAACCTTTTCAACATCAAAACACTGGGGCCAATATAATAATACAGAAAATAGCGGCAGTAGATGATAACAGACACGGAGTGGCTGAACCGGGGTTGAAAATCACCATGCCATAATATTGACCGACGCAGTGAACTGATTCAAACAGCGGACAGCAGAATGGGGGGAGGAACTCAGACGGGGGGCTGAAGCAACGCTCTGCCTCCAGGTGGGGAGAAAAAGCTTCAATGGCTACACTGCCCTGGACCCGCAGGGTGTCACGTGTGCTCTCCAGTGGCTGCCGTCCATAGGAACGCTTTGAACACTCAGCATGCCATAATATTGGCTGACTTAATGAACCTGTTTTCACCGCGTGGAAGGTGGAGGAAAATGGTAATGATCATTCGAGGGCGTATATAGAGAGCAGTCTGTCTCAAAGAATGAGACGGTTGGACAGTTCGGCATGATAAAATGCATGAAGTTAAAAGGAAGTAATGATAATTCAAGGGCATATTTAGAGCAGTCTGTCTCAAAGAATGAGACGTTTTGACAGTTATGCGTGACAAAATGGCATCAAATTAAAAGGAAGTGAATTCGCTAATACGTACCCGTATAGGGACAAGTATCTCCTCAAGCTCGTACACAACAGTGTGTGTGTGTGTGTGTGTGTGTGTGTGTGTGTTGTGTGAGTGTGTGTGTGTGTGTGAGTGTGAGTGTGTGTGTGTGTGTGTGTGTGTGAAAGGAAACGGAAGAGACTACAAACTAACCAGACAGGGAACTATAAACAAACATTACCAAGATCTGAAATGGTCAGAAATGTCAAAGGTTCATCTGAAAAAGCAAGAGCGAGGTCATCCCATCACATACGTCATTAATCACCTCGCAGAACAAAAGCCTTAAACAGAGCAAGCGGTCACATGCCTCGACTGAAAGAACAAAGCCGGCGCCAAGTCACAAACATCAGCTTCTCTCTCTCTCTCTCTCTCTCTCTCTCTCTCTCTCTCTCTCTCTCTCTCTCTCTCTCTCTCTCCAGAGTCTTGCCACGTGGGGAAGATTCCTCCCGGGCCTCTCCCAGCTGCATATGTTAAAGGACTCCACCTGATCAACTAAGGGCACATCAGGACATAGGCCCCGAAGCAACCGAGCTCTTGAAAGAAAGCGCTTGCATGCATTTGGTAACTGTGAGTGTGTTTGCATGTGTGCATGCACCGTGGAGTTGTCGAAAAAGGCAGAGAGCCATTTTCAGAGTCATCTAGCGGGTCATCTCTCTCTCTCTCTCCTCTTCTCTCTCTCTCTCTCTCTCTCTCTCTCTCGTCTCTCTCTCCTCCCTCTCTCACTCTCTCCTCTTATCTCTCTCCTCTCTCTCTCTCTCTCTCACACACACACACACACACATGCACACACGCGCACACACACACAAACACACCACACACAGAGGCACACACACATACACGCACGCACAGCGCGCGCGCGCGCGCGCGCACACACATCACACACACACCGAAACCAATTCATTGTCAGATTAACCCGTGGTTGTAGTGATACACACCACACACACACACACACACACACACAATGTTACACACACACACACACACACACACACACACAGCGACCGAAACCAATTCATCATCAGATTAACCCCGTGGTTGTAGTGATACACACACACACACACACACACACACACACACACACACACACACACACACACACACACACACACAACACACACACGCGCGCGCGCATGCACATGCACAAACACGCACACCACACACACACACACACACACACACACACACACACACACACACACACACACACACACACACAGATTCAAAGATTTAAATCCTTGACTCCTTTTGGGGCATGGAGGACTTGGAAAAAAAGAAATCAACAATTAGAAAATGAAACAAATCAAACATCCAAATTTTCCCTATAATCAACATACTGAATGTAATGTTACACAACTTTACTAAGTTTAAAAAACTTTGCTAAGTTTAGCAACACTTCTTACCACCACAAAGCAAACGACAAGTAGTTAAATACGGGACTTTGTACGTATAAATTTCTAGGTATATACCCTGTATGTGTAAATTTTCGGGTATATAAACTGATTTCTAATGTCTATTTTGTTACATTTCATTACAAAATGAAATTCAGCATCAATAAATGTGTGCTCTTTCCTTCCCTTCCCTACATCACACCACACACACACGCACGCACGCACGCACGCACGCACGCACGCACGCACGCACGCATGCACGCACGCACGCACGCACTCACACACACACACCACACACACACACACACACACACACACACACACACACACAAACACACACA
>JADBJO010004814.1:37500-40000 GCA_016801955.1 Conus betulinus | reverse complement strand
TTCTCCTGTGCGCTACGGGAACAGCCCAGAGTGGCGCCTGGCGTGGCCAGCTGGGCTGTGACGACACAGACACGGACACTGCATTGGAAATACCTTGTGGAAGGGCGGTCCACTGGACCACGCCCTTACAGCGACAAAATCCCTGTGGTTGGAGGGTTTTTGTTTGTTGTTGTCGTTGTTTTTTCATGGGTGGGCTTCCCCCCTTCCCCTCCCCTTTCCTCCAAACTCCTCCCCGCCCTTCACCGCCTTCCGGCCCCCGTCCCCTCTGTTTTCAACAGGACCTTAAGCGGTGGGGGTGGTCTGAGTGTATTTCTATTCGTCTGTTTGTTTGGTGGTTAGTTTTTTTGTTTGTTTGTTTGTTTGTTTTGTGTTTGTTTTTGTTTTGTTTGATTGATTGATTTTTGATGAGAGGCAGAACCCGAGGTCGCGTAAGCAGCAGATACCAAACTGTTGGCCCTAACATTACTGGTGGTGTATTTCGCAACAAAACCGAGCGCATTTCCACAGAGAATGTGCACAATATTTCGAAATGTGTGTGTGTGTGTGTGTGTGTGTGGTGTGTGTGTGTGTGTGCGCGCGCGCGCGCGCGCGCGCGCGCGCGTGCGTGCGTGCGTGCGTGCGTGCGTGCGTGTTTATGTGTGTGTGTGTGTGTGTGTGTGTGTGTGTGTGTTGTGTGTGTGTTGTGTGTGTGTGCTGCGTGCGTGCGCGCGTGTGTGTGTGTGAAGGAGAGAGAGAGAAAGACAGAAAGCAGATGTAGAGGGGTGGGGGTTGTAGGGGTGGGGTGCGACAGGAGCCATCTTCATTTTTTTTTTTTTTTTGTTTTTTTTTGTTTTTGTAAAAGGGTGTGTGTGTGTATGTATGTGTGTTTTCCCTTTTTTTTCTTTCAAATTGTTCTAAATGCAGGAGGGAAAGAGCGTCTTCCAAAATTATTGTAAAAGCGGGTCGTTTTTCACCTGCCATCAAACTCACAGCAGAGGGCAGAATGATACTTGATCTTTGTCGCAGCTACATGAAAAATAGATTTTTTTTTTTTTTTTTTACCACAAATTACTCTAAAACCCCAATTCATCAGCATACTTTGGAACAAATTTACGCCCTATCCCCGCCTCGTTATATTAGGGCCTTTAGTCGTTGCTGTTTTTCCTGCGTATCACTATACTGTTGAAGAAACGGATACAGCCTAACGCTATCTCGTGCGCACGAATTAAAGAGAGTTGTCGCTCTTTGGGTCAAAACACCAGTGGCTCTGTCCCCCCCCCCCCCCCCCCCCCCCCCCCCCCCCCCCCCCCTCCCCTCCCCCTACACAACACACACACACACACACACACACACACACACACACACACACACACACACTCTCCCCCACCCCGGGCATATTCGTTTTGTTTGCCAAACGTGTGCAAAATAGGGCAAAAATCGTTCGGGTACACAGGTCTGCAAATAGTTAACGTTCATAAAACAATCCGTAGCAACACGAGCGTCGTCCATGAACGAATGTCCATGTAGGAAAATCCACTTGGACCGAAAATTCAAAAGCATACACTGACAGAGAAGAAGACCAAAAGAAAAAAAAATAGACGTAGAAAAACGGCACTTTACCATGACGACACGTAGTTCAGCAGGAAAGAGCAACCCGAACATCACCCAGGCAAATCTACTGCGATGATGAAGTTATACAGCTGAACAAACAATGAAACGTCCGCTAGACGAGGCTTGGGATCATGAGGACGAAGCCTGGGTCCTATGGGGGGGGGTGGGGGGGGGGGGGGGGGGGGGGGGGGGGGGGGGGGGGGGGGGAGGGGGGGGGGGGGGGGGGGGGGGGGGGGGTGGGGGGGGGGGGGGGGGGGGGGGGGGGGGGGGGGGGGGGATGGAATAGAACGGGGCACGTCCTAAGCCCAGTCAGGGCTGGCAACAACAACCCATCGTGCAGGACACACCATGCCAGGAGGGTCAAACAGGCAGACAACAGAAGAAAAAGGTCAGAGGGCAACATCGGGGAACGAACTCTTGAAACAGAGTGCCACAGAGGATGTTCAGGTTTTTTTACCATTCCAACCTAACCAACCACACACAGCCCGTTCCTTTTGAGGGATGTAAAAAATGAAAACGAAAACAACAAAAACCCTACAAAACAAAAAAAAAAACAACAAAAACACCATGAAAAAAAACACCATCAGCACAACCACCACCACAACAGAGTCATACCACCGACGAGTCAGACCATCGAAAAAAAAAGAAAAGAAAAGAAAAAAAGAGTAATATTGTGAAAAAGAAAATACGAACACTGTACACAGTCTATGACATGCTAGCTACACTGATGACATGTTTCAGTGTATGACATCAGGCTGCGCTGCCTGCGCCCCAGCATTTCCCTTGATTTTTCACCCTGAGAACAAAACAACAAACAAATAAAAAAACCAAAAAAACAAAACAAAAACAAAAAAAGTCCAAAATTCATGTAAAACATTCCCTAATGCTACAGAGACTACATTTTTGGTTA
>JADBJO010004814.1:27500-30000 GCA_016801955.1 Conus betulinus | reverse complement strand
TCACCAGCGCTGGCATCCCATGGAAACAAAACAAAGGGATCTGCCAACATTTTGCCATCGTGGCATCTCCCCACAGGAACTGAACAATGATTCGCCAACATTTTGCCATCGTGGCATCTCCCCACAGGAACTGAACAATGATTCGCCAACATTTTGCCATCGTGGCATCTCCCCACAGGAACTAAACAATGATTCGCCAACATTTTGCCATCGTGGCATCTCCCCACAGGAACTAAACAATGATTCGCCAACATTTTGCCATCGTGGCATCTCCCCACAGGAGCTAAACAACGATTCGCCAACATTTTGCCAAAGCTGAATCACACAACGGGAGGCAATGATTTGCCAACACATTCACTGCTGTGGCACCCCTACAGGATACAACAATGGTTTGCCAACATTTCCCCATTTGCCAACGTGCTAACCACACAGGGTAAAACAATGATTTACCAAAATTTCTCCATTATGGCATCCCTACGGAGACAAAACCACAGTTCGCCGAACATTTTGCCACTGTGGCATCTTGACGGGTGCAAAACAATATTTTGTCAACATTTTGCCATCCTCATAGGGGGACAAAACAATGATTGGTCAACATTTTGCCATCCTCATGGGGGACAAACAATGATTGGTCAACATTTTGCCATCCTCATGGGGGACAAAACAATGATCTGCTTTATGTTATGCCACCATGGCATCGCCATGAAAAACAAAATTGTTTGCCAAAATCTGCCATCACGGCATCCAAAAGGAGACAAAACATTTATGATATGCCAAGATTTGTTTGTAATCATAAGGACATAGGAGACTGAATTCTTTTGTAATCCTCAGTCTAAACTCTTAGAGTTTATCCATATGTGTGTGTGTGTGTGTGTGTGTGCGTGTGTGTGTGTGTGTGTGTGCGTGTGTGTGTGTGTGCGTGCGTGCGTGCGTGCGTGCGTGCGCATGCGTGCATGCGTGCGTGTATGTGTTACTGAAACATTAAAAACACGCTAGAATTGCTTTAATTTTTTTTTTTTTTAACTGAAAATCTCTAGCATCAGATGAAAAATGTTGGTCTTCAGTAACTAAAAAATCACGCATGATGGGACATCTCCAAACCAGGTTTCACAGTCTACTGTAAAGTGTTCATGTCTGACACCAAGTGAGCTCCAATGCCCCATAAAAGCATGTTTTGTCATGAGTGGCCCAGCACATGGAATACACAACGGAACCATCTCTCCTTTGAAAGAAACGAGTGGGAGAGTAAGAGAAGTGACCTGTGTGCAAAGACTTAAGAATGTGTCTTATTTACGGCCAGCTATGGCACTCGGTGAAAGTCTGAACTTCTGGATGGATCTGGAACAGTTTGTTACCAGTCTGCAGGCCTCTTGCCACAGATCTTTGACATGAGTTTGAGCTTTAGATTTCGGATCAGTGTGAGGGGCAGCGAATCTGCTCTGCTCTTTATTGGCACCATTCTCGACATGTTGATCAACCGCATTATCGCCGGGAATGCCAACAAGATGTAGGTTTCGTACATTGGGGGTTCTGTGGACAAAATCCATGGTTTCAGCTGGGCTGTGCACAGAATTTTCGTGTCCGTTACGTGGAACCAACACTGAAGGTAAAATAACTATGTTCAACTTCGATGAATTGCGAAAAAAAAAAAAATCCGAATTTTCTAACCAGACAGTATCTTCTTACTGCCAGTTTCTCTGATGACAAAATTTTGTTGTTGAATTAGTTGCACTGTATGTGTGTGTGTGTGTGTGTGTGTGTGTGTGTGTGTGTGTGTGTGTGTGTGTGTGTGTGTGTGTTTGTTTGTTTTTTTCCCGAAGCACAGAATATTATGAGAAAACAGGATATGTCGAGCGTTTGTTTTGAAACTAATTTATTGATAGGGGTCAGCGCCTGTAATGTTGCACAGGATGCCCATTTTCTTTTCTGGTGTTACTGCTTTAGCCATTTCTATGACAATAGTGTTTTTTTTTTAAACTGCTCTTTGTGGAGAGTTAATTCCTGGTCGTCTTCATTTCCATTCTCTTATCAATTTCATAAGCATGAATTATTACGTATTTCCCTTGTGACATCTAAATATCAAACTGCTATCATATTGTCAGCCCCCCCCCCCCCCCCCCCCCCTCCCCCCCCCTTTTTTTTCCCATACCTCTTCTTCAAGAGACCTGTCTAGGTTATGACATCAAAAATGTCGAAATACTGGCACTCTCTCTTTCTCTCTCTCTCTTTGTCTCTGTCTGTCTGTCCGTCCGTCCGTCCGTCCGTCCGCCCGCCCGCCCCGTCCGTCCGTCCGTCTCTCTCTCCTCCCTCTCTACTCTCTCTACCGGGGTATTGATGGCAGGCGGTGTTTCAGATGTTTCAGGGGCAGCCTTGTTTGTCAAGGGCGAGTCGCGCTGATTGCATGCAGTCCAACCATCGCCATTCCAACAACGACTTTTCCCTCCCTTTTTGGTGAGGTAGGGGTGTGGGGATGGTGACTCCGGCGGAGTCGACACACGCT
>JADBJO010004814.1:17500-22500 GCA_016801955.1 Conus betulinus | reverse complement strand
GAGGAGGAGTGCCATGTGCTGCTTTAATCTCCGGGTCTTCTATGAAACGCCGCGTGCCACAGAAGTCGCTAAACGATTGGATGGTTGTTGTAAAGGGAGCCGTGGGATGTGTTTTTGTTTTGTCCGTTCATTTGCCCCGTGGGCAGAGATTCTCGCTGACTGCCGGATCAATTTCTATACGGTCTGGAGGACTGGGTCCCCACGAAATCTGACCATCTGCGGCTTGTAGGATGAAGGTCACAAGATCAATAAGGGTGTCTGGGACGTGGAATTAGTTATCATATCAACAACGAGTCTGGTTGACTGATGATAACTGACAACCCAAATTATACACATTCAGTTTCTTGAGTGATCTCGATCTAGAGTCAAGAAGTTGAAAAGAACCGAACAACTTGTCCACAGAAATATAAGTTAGACTCTTGATTTGCTTACATTTTGTCTTCATGAGGGGGTGGTGATTTATTTTGATACTGAAATCACTACTCAAATATGGAGAGTCAAAATCTGTTCAAAATGACCCAACTTTCTGACGGAGTGGCCATGATTTAAGCTTATTATACCACTGAAACTATTTCAACATTTGTACTGACTTTTTTGAGCCCGTGATTTTAATGAATGTGGACACACGGGCGACACTCTTCCCGGCTGTAACCATCTGATGATAGCTTCTCCAAGTTTACTCGGGTCAAGGGTCGAGGTTGCAGCGATGACAGCCCCCCCCCCCCCCCCCCCCTTTTTTTTTTTTTTTTTTTTTTTTTTTTAACCATGTGGCGATTCTTTTGACGTTTGACAAGGTCAAGATCACAACAAGAACAGTTTATATGCTGCCTGCATGAACAGTGAGTTACACGTATATTGTGATCGAGTATGTCGGACAGCAAACTGGCACACAGTTGCATACCGCTTTGAAGAAAGAAAGGATGACAAAGAAACAAACAACCAAAACGATGTGTACGCTACGGTACCAGCACTTCACTCTTAAACCAGGGCAAAACGCCAGTGACTCCACTAACGCAGACTAGCCCTGTCAGTGCACCATTTCAAGTGGATCCTGCGGGCCTCAGACATGCTCTGTGAGGAAGGTGGAAAATTGGAGGAAGAGAACAGATGTACACTGGTGAAACAAAAACGCACTTGCCTGCAAGAAAATGTTACAAGTAAGCTCAGAACAGCTGTGCCCCACGACCGTTTAGTTATCGCTTTGCAATGAAAATATGCAGGCGTTCTCTGCTTATATGTTTCGATTTTTGTTTGTTTGTTTGTTTTAGAGTGGAGATGTGTCCATATCTCAAACTTTACTATATGCGGAACTAGTGTTAACTTATTTCTTACCATTCTTAAAGTAGGTTTTTCCTGATTTTATTCTGCCGTGGTTGTTGACTACGGGAAAAAACGTTTTTTTTTTTTTTTGTTTTTTTTTTGTTTTTTTTTGTTTTTTTTTTTTTGTTTTTACCTTTTTGAACGTGCGGCACTTTTCCAGACGCTCACCAAAATAAATGCGCGTTTCAGTACATATCGATCAGATCGCTACATAGTTCCGCCGGAGCAGGAAAGCATTATCACAGGCCTGCTGGTATTTCACCCGCTCTAAACAGGAATTTCAATCCGCAGTTAGCTACCCTGATTATCCCTGCCTCCTCAAAGTACATGTAGAGCCAGAGGGGCATTCAGAAGAGCGCTGACCTTCGCTACAAAAAACTATTGTCCGGACAAGGGAAGTCATAGTAGATCGAACTGAAGAAGTACTCCCCCGAACTGAAGAACCCCCCCCCCACCCCCCCCCCCCCCCCCCCCCCACCCCCCCCCCCCCCCCCCCCCCCCCCCCCCCCCCCCACCCCCCCCCCCCCCCCCCCCCCCCCCCCCCCCCTTTTTTTTTCTTTTTTGTTGATGGGATGTGGAAATTGCGAAGCGTCGAACGTTTATACTGTGGGAAGATGAATAATCATGAAAATATCTATCTTCGTAGACAGCTATCAATTTCTTATAGTTGCTTGCTTGTGTTCATGTTCATGGGAAAATTTATAACGATGTTACTAAAAACAATTCTTGGCCCATCCGGATCTACGCTACTAATCTGCGCCAAAATTTATCGAGCACGCCCTTGGTTCACTTTCTATTATCTCCTCCAAGTTCGGTTACAATGATTAGAGAAGGGTTTTTTTTTTTTTACGTAATTAAATTTGTAACGATTTTGCTCTACGGATTCCGGATTCATAATTTTGATACAAAGCCACACTAACGTTTGAGAAGGTATTTTTCTCACCAGATGTGATAAGAATGTGTTCAGCAGTGTGTGTGTGTGTGTGTGTGTGTGTGTGTGTGTGTGTGTGTGTGTGTGTGTGTGTGTGTGTGTGTGTGTGTGTGTGTGTGTGTGTGTGTGTGTGACAGATAGACAGACATACACACGAACCAACGGAGACGGATGAAAACAAAGCAAAACTTCCTTGGCAGAGATAATGATCAGCGGACATCACAGAAGAAAAAGAGCTGAATTCCTCTACCAACGCCATGACGACCTGCAGTGGTCACACCACCTCTGCCCATGACTGCGATGGACAGAGAGTTGGTGAGGATCCCTGACAGGCAGAGTGGTCTATCACGACTCCCCCTACCGATCTGCTGTCAGGGGGGAATGAGTGAACGAAGCCCACACAGCAAGCACCACGAACGCTGGGGGGTGTATCTGGCCATGACAGCCACTTGGACATGCACTGTGGTGGACAGGTGGTGGGTCAGCGAGGTGACTAGGCCCTGACACCGCTGACATGCCTACATGAGCTGGGCTTCCGCCCCAGCGGGAGGTGAAGAACGTCGTCATATCCTGGGTCTTCCGATCGTCAGATATGAATGCCTGAATGCCTGATTCCCGGGATGAATGACAGAGGTTTGTTAACGACACCCCAGACCCTTCCCTTATCCCATCACTGAATCTCCCTCCCCCCTCCACCCCCTCTACAACAACAAACAACAACAACAAAAGAACAAGATGCAAAGCATATAAACGTACTCCCAGTTTATCTTGAATACAAGTACTTTCTGAGATATTTCACAAAGAAGAAAAACCGTTTTGGGCCGTTACAGCCGTTAATAACATCGGGCATCATCCGTGACCATAATGAACATACGCACAAATTTTCAGAAAGATCAGCCCAGAAGTTTTGTCTGGAACGAGTCGAACACATTTTGACCACGGACAGACACACAGACAGACAAACAGACAGACACACACACAGACAGCATTTCTTCGTTCCCATTGTAAAGTACTCCCTGTTCTATAAGAACTGGGAGTACAAAAACTGAAAAGTCCTCAAGCGTACCACGACAGATGTTTCAACCTCCTTTCAAAAGTGGCGACGAGTTTTTAAATGTTGTAAAGAAACAGCAAAATAATGATGTACGGATTGTACTTTTTATGCTATTCATTTTTTGTTACTTATGTTACGTGATTCTTAACTGTTTCAGATTGCGGCCGAGGTGTCTTTTCTCTGCATAATACACGAACCTCTGAGATGTTGTGTTTTACATGATTTAGAACTGACCTATTTTTCTCCTTTCAGCATAGAATGGGACACTGTTCCATACTGATGACCAAGTCAGGACTTACTACTGCTCTGAACAGAACACAGGTTCGGACCGATGACTTCTGTACGTATAATAATATATGTTGCTGCCTTAAATAGATTTCGTAAATTGTTCCTTTGAAAGATCCTTTTATAGAATCGTGATTCTGTTCAGACGACCAACACTAAATCAAAGTCGTTCGTGGTAGACTATTGATTTCGACAATGTCACTGTGCAGATGACCTTCTCCCATGGGCATACAAATCAAAGTATGTATATGTCAAATACTGCGTGAAGATCATTTGTTTCATTGCTGAGGAGGGAAATGAAAGCAGGATTAGAAGTGGTAGCAGAAAGTATCATAGTCTGAGAAACAATGCTGGCTGGCAGAGGCAGCAGCACTACTATCCTACAACCTTAGAGAGTGTTGAGTGCCAGTAGGTACTAGCAATAATGTCTGCAGGCTGTTAGTGTTGAGAGGCAGTGACAACTGCAGAAGTGTGGCAGTATTTGTGAGCGAGTGTTGGGCAGCAATGACAACTGCGGAAGTTTCCTGCCATGACAGCCGCAGAAACGTTCTCTAGTCTGTAAGAGAGTGTTAGGTGGTCATGACAGCCGCAAGAATGTCCTGTAGTCTGTAAGAGAGTGTTAGGTGGTCATGACAGCCGCAAGAATGTCCTGTAGTCTGTAAGAGAGTGTTAGGTGGTCATGACAGCCGCAAGAATGTCCTGTAGTCTGTAAGAGAGTGTTAGGTGGTCATGACAGCCGCAAGAATGTCCTGTAGTCTGTAAGAGAGTGTTAGATGGTCATGACAGCCGAAGAAACGTTCTCTAGTCTGTAAGAGAGTGTTAGGTGATCATGACAGCCGCAAGAACGTCCTGTAGTCTGTAAGAGAGTGTTAGGTGGTCATGATAGCCGCAAGAACGTCCTGTAGTCTGTAAGAGAGTGTTAGGTGGTCATGACAGCCGCAAGAATGTCCTGTAGTCTGTAAGAGAGTGTTAGGTGGTCATGACAGCCGCAAGAACGTCCTGTAGTCTGTAAGAGAGTGTTAGGTGGTCATAACAGCCGCAAGAATGTCCTGTAGTCTGTAAGAGAGTGTTAGGTGGCGATGGCAGCCGCAGAAATGTCCTGTAACCTATGAGAAAGTGTTAGGTGGCAGTGACAGCCGCAGAAATGTCCTGTAACCTATGAGAAAGTGTTAGGTGGCAATGACAGCCGCAGAAATGTCCTGTAACCTATGAGAAAGTGTTAGGTGGCAATGACAGCCGCACAAATGTCCTGTAACCTATGAGAAAGTGTTAGGTGGCGGTGACAGCCGCAGAAATGTCCTGTAACCTATGAGAAAGTGTTAGGTGGCGGTGACAGCCGCACAAATGTCCTGTAACCTATGAGAAAGTGTTAGGTGGCGGTGACAGCCGCAGAAATGTCCTGTTATCTGT
>JADBJO010004814.1:10000-12500 GCA_016801955.1 Conus betulinus | reverse complement strand
TGTTTCACACGACACAATCTGTCTGTAGATGCACTGCCAGGAGCACACGCCATATACACACACGCGTGCTGGCGCGTGTGCATGCACACAAGCGCGCGCATGCACAATATAACACAACACAACACACACACACGCGCGCGCGTGCACACACACACACACAACACACACACACACGCACACACACACACACACACACACACACACACACACACACACACACACACAGAGCCTTGTGTTCCACACCCACATGCATGTTCGTCTTTTGAACTTAGACACATGTGCAGACATCTTGTGTGATTTATACATGTATTGTTGATGTGACATGTGCGATTTACACATGTATTGTTAATGTGACATGTGTGATTTATACATGTTTTGTTAACAAGACATCTTGTGTGATTTATACATGTATTGTTGATGTTGATGTGACATGTTGTGTGATTATACATGTATTGTTGATGTTGATGTGACATGTTGTGTGATTTATACATGTATTGTTGATGTGACATCGTGTGTGATTTATATATGTATTGTTGATGTGACATGTTTGTGCGATTTATACGAAAAACAACATACCTGATTTCGACAAGAAATCTGAAGGTCTTGCAAGGCACGACCTGCGATGCATTAGACTACTCATGTGTGTGTTAACATGTCTGCATCTTTTTGTTTTTTTTTTTTTTCTCTGTTTTTCCATGTTCATCCCATTTCCAACATTCATCCAATTTTAATTACTGCTGTCGTTCAAAATCAACCAGCCGTTGCCACGTCTTCGTGGAGCAGTTCATTAGCGAATTTTTCACTTCAATTGAAGCTTATTGTAGTCATACTTCAGGTCAGTTATTGCAAAAAAGGAAGCAAGAAAAAGGCACCGAGCTGAAGACACAAACCTCACAGAGCGCTTCACAGTCTTCTCGGCCAGAGAGAGCGAAGACCAGGTGTTTGGCACACCTGTCCTAATGGAACCATTCGCGACTACGATACGCACGATGGGCACCGGAGTACCCCCCCAGCTCTGTCAAGAGCCAATTCTGCCGGCATAAAAACAACGGGGGCAGATGTGGTGTGGGGGTAGTTTGCCGTGTTTAGGGGCGCTGGTTACAGCGCCGAAGATTGTCCGGGTCTGTTTGCAGAGCCCCTGTGAACGGCCACAAACCTGACTTTATGACAGCAGCATCTGTAGCCGAAGTAGGGGTACGGCAGGGATTGGTCGTGTCAGGAGCACCATTCTGCTTCAGGTTTTAAAGCCTCTGGCGTGGGGGACCGCTGATACAGCAGTGTTGGTCTTATCTTTATTGAAGCTTGCCATTTTTATGTTAATGTTTTCTTTTTTTTTTTTTTAAGGTATGCGGTGTCAGTATTGATCGATGAGACTTCAGACCAATTATGCAAGATTTTGCATTATGTGTGTTTTAAATCCAGTTTATGAAATTACGATAAGTGTACAAATGCGTTTCCCATCATTTCAGGAATCAACAATTTAAAGAAATTAAATTATAGCCATTCCTTCGAAAGTCAGAAACACGAATGTACCTTCTGAACCGTCAGTGGAATATCCAGACGCACCTGTTGCTAACCATGAGTCATCATGTACAGTAGAGTCACACACTTTCTAGGCGACTGCTGTACATGTGGCGGAGAAGACTTTGAGACCAGATACACGGCTGTTACAAGTATGTGAGATGTTCATATCTGCCTGTGTTGGGGAGGGGGCAGATCTTCTTGGTTGGGTTTTGGTCCCAGAACATTCCACGAGGGTATGCTTCACTCCAGTCAAGTAATGTTTACTGACAGTCCATTGAATGGCTCTCACGCTGCTGAGATGATGCGCATGCATGACACAGTTGTCAGGGACCGCAAAGAGTTGATAATCAGTGTTACAGTAGACAGTGCCACTGAAGCTGCTGACACACGAGCCTTTTCGTCCGTACAGTTCAGACGAAACGTTTGAACCTGTGCGGTCCGACCAGTCAGTGTCGAACGGACGGAGTGTTTCACGATAGTTTTAAAACCTTCGAGTTTGATCCAACATGCCGCTTCAAAGGACTGTACAATTGAATACGAAGCTATTTCTCGAATATTTAGATTCCTATAATTTTTTTAGTTGACATTCCAAAGCACATCATGACCTTGGTACAATTCAATCAAATGTTTGGTCTCCGAATCGGACAGTCTGACCGCCTTGCTGGACGACGCCATTTTTTGCTTGTGCCATGGGTGTTGGCTCAATGCTGAGCGTTGATTGGTTGGAGGATATACTAACTGTCCGTTTCGAATAGATCACGGTGTATCTCGAACGGTAGGGTTTAACTGGATGCCGAAGTCCGTTTGAGATGTACGTTTTACTATGACAGACGCTACGTTTGGGATCGGGTTCGACCGGCACTTCCGAAGCGTACGGGCGGGGAGGCTCGTGTGTCAGCTGCTTTAGTGCTGATACCCACTGGCAATCACAACTGCTGTCCCGTGCCCTAAGAAGTTGGCGCCCAGTGCCAAATAA
>JADBJO010004814.1:0-5000 GCA_016801955.1 Conus betulinus | reverse complement strand
TACCGCTTTTGTCTTTGACAGCTGCTGCAATTTACACGGGGGGCCCTGCCGGGCCGATAAAAGCCTCAGCGAGATAAGAGACAAGTTATGGATGGACCTATCCCCCCACCCCCCCCCCCCGCCCCCCCGCGCTCTTTCTTGTATTGCCTCGCCAGACCATTTACAGGTTAGTTGCCGTTTAGTGTCGTCTGGGGATATGACCGACCCGAAAGAGAAAACAAACATCTCTAAAGAATAAAGCGGCTGGCCGGGAAATGGTCTCAGATTACCGGGTTTGGCGGAGGGTTTTTTTTTTTTTTTTTTTTTTTGGGGGGGGGGGGGGGAGGTTCCACAAAAACCGGTGTGGTTTGGGTGGGAAACTCTGACTGATGACCAAAAGCTCCACAAAGACCAGAGACCAGTGCAGTTTGAGGAAAAGCCTGATTGAAGATCAAAAGCTCCACAAAGACCGGTGCAGTTTGAGGGAAAGCCTGACGGACGATCCAAAGCTCCACAAAGACTGGTGTGGTTTGAGGGAAAGCCTAACTGACAATCAAAAGCTCCACAAAGACCAGTGTTGCTTGGGGGAAAAAACTCTGGCAATCAAAGGTTCCACAGAGACCAGTGGGGCTCGGGGAAGCCTGACGACGATCAAAGGCTCCACAAAGACCAGTGTGGCTGGGGGGGGGGGGGGGGGGGGGGGGGGGGGGGAGCCTGAATGACAATCAAAGGCTCCGCAAAGACCAGTTTGGCGTGGGGAAAACCCTGACTGACAATCAAAGGTTCCACAAAGACGGTGTGGCGCGGGGAAGCCTGATTGACGATCAAAGGCTCCACAAAGACCAGTGTGGCTTGGGGGAAGCCTGAATGACGATCACAGGCTCCACAAAGACTGGTGAGGCTTGGGAGGAAGCCTGAATGACGATCACAGGTTCCACAAAGACCGGTGTGGCTTTGGAAAGACTGACTGACGATGAAACGCTCCACAAAGACCAGTGTGGCTTGGGGAAGCCTGACTGACAATCAAAGGCTCCACAAAGACTGGTGGGGCTTGGGAGGAAGCCTGAATAACGATCACAGGCTCTGCAAGACCGGTGTGGCTTGGGAAAGCCTGACTGACGATGAAACGCTCCACAAGACCGGTGGGGCTCGGGGGGGGGGGGGGGGGGCGGGGGGGGGGGGGGGGGGGGGGACGACGCTGACTGACGATCATATTCTCCACACAAGACCGGTGTGACTTGGGGGAAACCTGACTGACGATCAAAGGCTCCACAAAGATCGGTGTGGGCTGGGAAAGCCTGACATTATCAAAGGTTCTACAAAAACTGGTGTGGCTTGGGGGAAAGCCTGACTGACGATCAAAGGCTCCACAACGACTGGTGGGGTTCGTGGGGAACTGTGACTGACGATCATAGGCTCCACAAAGACCGACGTTGTTTGGGAAAGCCTGACTGCCGATCGAAGGCTCCACAAAGACTGGTGCGGCGTGGAAAAGCCTGATTGACGATCAAAGGCTCCACAAAGACTAATGTTGTTTGGGGGAAGCCTGACTGACGGTCAAAGGCTTATCACGATCGGTGTGCTTTGGGGAAAACTCTGACTGGCGATCAAAAGCTCCACAAAGACTGGTAGGGCTTGGGAAAAGCCTGACTGACGATTATAGGCTCCACAAATACCGATGTGGCTTGGGGGAAGAATATGATTAAATTTTGTCAAGGTTAGAGCATTTAATTCCACAGTTAAGCGTCATGCACGTTACGGTGGGGGGGGGGGAGGGGGGGGGGGGAACTTCACGCTGATGATGCATGTTTTCAATTCGTAGAATCTGAGACTAAACCGTCTGACACAGATAGATCTCTGGGACAAGCTGTTCATCTTCTGAGGTGCCAATGTGATCATTCCGTAAATGTCAGGGGGAAAAAAAAAAAACCCTCAATAATCAAAGTCAGGACGAATCAGAGTACTGAATCCGAGAGGGGAGGGAAAGGGTGGGAGGAGCGGGAGGGGGGGGAGTAGGGGTAGGGGTGGGAGGGGTGGAGTGGGTGGGGCTGACAGTGGCTGTGAGATGAACCGGGGACATGGAGGGAGAAAGAGGAATGGGTGATCATGCCTCAAGGCGCTGAAGAAATAATGGTCAACAGAAGGTCTTAGCCAACAAGCCAAGTTGGTGCTGACTGTTTGTCGTCAAGTAGTGGTTCTTGCATGACGTGTCCTCTCCCCAGCCACCTTACCCCTTATGTCATTCTGCTGGCGCATGTCCCTCATTACATGCGAGTTCAATGTACGCAAACTGGCCTTTTAAAAAGTCTTTTTCATTTTTTTTTCTTTTTAAAGAATTATGTTGATATTTATATTCATACCGCCCAGAATTCCCAGAAGACGGCAATACAACCTATACTGAAACACCCATCGACATTCCCATGTGTGCCCATTGTAAAGACATTTCTAGAACAAAGACAGGTCACTAGGTCAAAAAGGCATGAAATAGAGGACAGTTAGGGGGGGGGGGGGGGGGGGGGGGGGGGGAGACAGAGAGAGAGGGGGGGGGATCTAGCAGAGAGAGAGAGAGGGCAGAGTGACAGAAAAGAGAAAATATCAGGAAACACACACACACACACACACACACACACACACACACACACACACACACACACACACAAACACATGCGCGCGCGCACACACACACACACACACACACACACACACACACACACACACACACACACACCACACACACCATGTGCACGTGCGCGGGCTCGTAAAGCCACAGATGAATGCACAGTACCTGTCCAGTGGAAAGACACTTTTTCTGCTGATCCTCTCAGATAATACGTCCGTTGTCTCTCTTCCCCAAACTCTTCTGCCCCTCCCTTCCCACGCCCCGCTCCCTTCTCCCATTACCATCCTCATTCTCTTACCCTCCCCCCCCCCCCCCCCCCCCCCCCCCCCCCCCCCCTTCTCTCCCCGCTACGTCATGGTCAGTGCAGCTGTTTCCACACGTCTTCCCGAATTCGTGCCAGCGATCAGCGAATGGTGATCCAGAGTTCGTGCAGGTTGGTGAGGTTCCACTCCCCTCTCCAACCCCACCCCACCCCTCTCCGCCACTCTTCCCGAGTTGAAAAATCTTCCTACTCATTGTGTTTTAACGCCTGGCTAGCCATTAGGGCTATTTCAAGACCTAAATGCTGGAGTCTCTAGTCGAAGATTTTGGGAGGAAAAAAAACAAACAAAAAAAAAACAAACAAACAAAAAACAAAAGAAAAACGAAAAAAAAAAAACCCACTGTTGATTGCTTAATACACGCAAAAGTCTGCCAGTGCATAATCTTCCCTCCTCTCACCTACTACATCCCCCCCCCCCCCCCCCCCCCCCCCCCCCCCACCGTTCCCACCCAAATCCTGACACAAATCAACCCTTCAGGCACACCTAACATGAGGTGGCCGTTTTTTTTTCCGCACCACACCCAAAAGCATCTTTCCTCATCACTGAATGGACTGGAATGGGTTGTCAGCTTAGTTGCTGGCTCTTGCAGGACAAGGGAGGCGTCGATACGATACGTCATCATTTTCCAATCGTATGCTGCAGCCTGCCCAACGCACGCCACCACTGTGTTTGCTTCTCACCACATTTCTGTCTTAACTCACTGGTTTTCGAACACACACACACACACACACACACACATTTACCCTTATATATATGTATAACTGTACAAAAAAAAAAACTAACTCTAAATTGCTACCCCTCCCACCTTCCACCCCCTCTCCACCCACCCACCCCCAGCTTGCACACCAACAAACAATAGGCACTGTGGTGAAAGCAGGAAGCTTCCTGCACGGAAAGGAAGTCTCCGAGTCTGTCTACACGCTGTCCATTTGACATGTACACACGGCGACCTCAGCTGAAGAGATGGGCAAACACCAATTACCGCTAAATTATTCAAGACCGGTCTAGCCTTTTGATCTCCAGTGAGCGACACCGGGCATCCCGGACGAAAGCCAACATTGCACATTCGTTGCCCCGTGTGACTGATCTAAACGGAAATTAACATGAAGCCAGGAGTCTTACATGAATTCTCAAACAAGCGGTTTTCGATGTGTGCCCGAGGAAGTGGAGGGCGAAGGAGTAGTATTTTGGTCTTTCCATGGAGTTGGAGTCCCATAATCGAAGGCATTCACTTTTCCTGTCGGTCTGACTGTCTCTGTGTCTCAGGAAAGGAACAGTATGTTGGTCTTTCCATTGGAGTTGGAGTCCCATTACGCATACTGAAGGCATTTGCTTTTTCTTGTTGGTCTGAATGGCTGTGTGTCTCAGGAAAGGAATAGTATGTTGGTCTTTCTGATGGCGTTGGAGCTCCGCTGCTCATAATGAGGGCATTCACCTCTTCCTGTTGGTCTGACTGCCTGTGTGTCTCAGGAAAGGAATAGTATGTTGGTCTTTCCATCGGAGTTGGAGTCCTGGTACGCATATTGAAGGTATTGACCTCTTCCTGTTGGTCTGACTGGCTGTGTGTCTGCCTCCTGTTCGCGGGGTTGGCTCTCTGTTCAGCACACTTCACAGGGAATGGTATCAACTTCTCAAGTTTAAAGCCCACCCATAGCGGGCCATTTACAGGCACAGCCTGCTTGCAGGCGGTACACCGACCTCGCTGAACAGTGGGCAAAAAGCTGGCATATGTAGTTACGTGACAGGGCAGCCCAACCAATTCTCTCGCCTGGAGAAGCTGCGCGAGCGAACAGGACTCCGGCGATGGCTGGCTGGTAATGGGAAACTTGGGCGAGATACTGTTTCTCTCCCCTCTCCTTCTTTGGTCTGCCATATCACTTTACCTGAGTATGGATGTTCGGTCCAAATGAAAAAAAAAACGAACAAGCATTTTGTGTTTCCCTTTTCTTTTTTTCTTTTCCTTTCTTGAGACTGGAGCCGTGGGAATTAGAGTACCACTGGGTTATGGAAAGTGTGTGTGTGTGTGTGTGTGTGTGTGTGTGTGTGTGTGTGTGTGTGTGAGTGTGTGTTTATATCAC
>JADBJO010004813.1:167500-175000 GCA_016801955.1 Conus betulinus | reverse complement strand
AGAGAAACAGACAGACAGACAGAGAGATGAACATGTTTTTATTCAGCACTGGTCCCAACCCTTACTGAAAGGATATCCATATACATTTACAATAATACTTGAAGTGAACATACATAGCAGAGAACTGATATAAGATAAGTGATTGCTCGGTCACTTTTCGTTGTCCGCTGGGTGTTTTTTATCTTGGCTGAAGAAGATCTAAGAGGTTGAAACGAAACGCGTCGTGTTTGTCTTGTGATCGTTTGTCGACGTTTGTGTTTCTTTTCGCGGTGCGCTACAAATTACATTTAAAATCAAAATAGATAAGGTACATTTGAATAAGTGATTCAACTCTGACATTTGTGAAGATCGCCAAACATACAGAAGAAGAACTAGAGAAGAGAGCGGAGTATGCTATGAGTACACACAGTGATAGGAAAAGACAGACAGAAAGAGAAGAGCAACAACGCAATTCAGCACGGCTCCCAACCTTACTCTTCCGGGATATCCCTATACATTTACAATAATTCCTGAAGTGAACATTTCTAGCAGAGAACTGATTATACGAAAGTCTCCTCCCTTCACTTTCGTTGTCAAAATCTAAGAGGTTGAAACCCACTAGTTTTTGGTCCTTGTGATTCCCTTCTCGACGTCCCCACATTTCACCTTCTCTTCCTACATTTCCCTGTGCTTCTCCCTCAGTCCCCCCTTAAAATTACATTTAAAATCTAGTTCCGGTACATGTTACCAAGTCTTCATTTTCATACTCCGCACACAAGAAAGTCAAAACGTCAGACAAAACGCAATATGCTATCAACACAAAACAGGGACAAAAAGAAACATGCATCTCCCTGGTTCACGCTCCCATGGTGCACACGATGAAGGCAGTGAACTACCACAACTTATCCTTGCTTTTTCATATCCCAAGCGAAAATTTAAGTTGGTACATGTACAGCAAGGTTTCATTTTGAAACCCATTTCTTCATTGATGCATAACAAAGCCAGGGCTCTCCTGCAAACAATCTTCCCTGGTTTCACCGCCCATTTGCACACTATGAAGTGGCAAATGAACTACACAACTTTTTTTGGCTTTCATATCCCGAGCATATTTTTAATGTACATTTCGGGGAATTGCTACTCCCTCATGAAACTTTTTTTGAAACCTTCTTCTGGAGCAAAAAGCCGGGGGGGGGTTTGGATCTGAACACAATCTTCCTTTTTCCCCTACCAAAAACCAATCGACATTGGTTATACATTAATCTAGATTTCACATAAATTGTTTTTGCGCAGTCACTGAACATTCTACACCTCATCAAAATTTGAAGGAAATTTTAGCAACACCTTCCCCAGCTTAGCTTATGTTGAATTCAACCCTGAAAATAGGTGCTGGTCGGGGCAGAAAGAATCCCCAAAAAGAAACGGTTTTGAAGGGAATCGAACCCATGACCTCCCGGCTGGGAATCCACAACGCTAACCACTGTACCATGGTGGCTGGTTGCAATCTGCAATTATAACTGAACTCTACAGCTCACCGCTAACATACAAAACCATGGTTTCGTAATCATCACGATAATCTAAGAAGCTCTATCTTAGCGACGATACGATTTCCGATTCTGTGCAGATTTTTAATGTGTTAAAACAAAATGTATAAATCAACAGAAGAAGGAAGTCTACAACAAGGTCACCCTCGACATTTCAGTAAATTTCAAACAATTCTCCGTGGCCCTGAAGATGTTCTGCTTTTGTTTTGTTTGTTTTTTTAGCCTTTTCATTTCCATTTAAATCTCCTCTCTTAACACCGCTAGACGATCTAGGTCATGCGTCTCGCAAATAATTTCACAATTTATGTCATAAGCATTAATCAATATATTACCAATTTTGTTGTCACGCTATTTTTTTCAAGTTGTGGAGAAGAAGCTGTCCATCAACAGAAATGTCAATGGGTATGTAATATCGTGTGCACATGCCTCCAGGGCTCTTGCTGGGTTTAAATGGGTTACCCAATTTTATAAAATGTTTTCTCCCCCCTTTCCTCTTCTCTCTTCTCTCTTCCTTCTATCTCTCCAATCTCTCTCTCTCTCTCTCCCTCCTCTTCTTCTCCTCCTCTCCCTATCTCTCTCCTCTTTCATCCTCTTTCCGTTACCCCTCCCTCCCTCCCTCTCCTCTCTTGTCTAATCACTCCCCCCCCTCCCTCCCTATCTCCCCCCTCCTCCTCCAATTCTCTCTCTCTCCTCTCTCTTTCTCTCTGTCCTCTATCTCTCTCCTTCTATCTCCCCTCTTTCCTCTCTATCTTTTTCTCGCTCTTCTCCTCTTCCGTCTGTTTTTCCTTTTTTTTTTTGTCTTTCCAATCATCTTTTTCCTATCTATCTTTTTTTTTCCTGTCCGTCTCTATCTATCCTATCCATATCCCTCTACCCCCCGCTTTTTTTTTTCTATTTTTATTCTCTCTCGATCTATCTATCTATCTATCTCTCAATCAATCTATCTGTCTACCTATCTCTATCAGTCAGTATCTATCTACCTATCTACCTGGAACCCAGAAGAAGAACAGCGAGGACAACAAGCTTAAATGCTATGGACAATAAGCTGTTTGGCTGGATTCCAATGTTTGGTTTTTACTGCAGTTCTTCGTCATTGACCGTTTTCCGTTCAGTCCACAACGGTTCCCTTGCCTATGCACTATCGGTACTGCACTGTTGATGAACCTAGTCATCATTTTTATTCTAGTGTTGTTGTTTTTTTTTTTCCTACCGTCTCTTTTCAGGCTTTTAGTTTGATTTTCCAAAAGCCAAACATTAAAAAAAAATCAGAGCGCCATCAGGAAGAGTACGAGTTTTAGGCAAAAAGTGAAGTATGTTTGTACGATTCATACGCAAGCAAAACAAATTTCTTCATGTTCGATATAAGCGAAAGACAGATCGTCGGTAAAAGTAAAAACCCAGACAGCCAGTCTTCTCTGGCTATTACCCAATGATTTCTGTTGATGCACTACATATATAGTCCTACTTTCTGGTTTGAGAATCAAGGATGGTCGAAATTCAGACTCTCGCATAATCTCTACCAGAACATGACTATCGTGAACGTAATAATAAAAAAAAAAGGCAGGAAGCCAAACACTGTTCAGAAATACAATGACATCGTTGGCATGATGCCGAGCAAACGCAGACTAATTCTCTCAGAATGCTTCAGCAACGTACAGTGGCGGTCACTGTCGGTGCTCCTGTCCGAAAGAGAGAGAGAGAGAGAGAGAGAGAGAGAGAGAGAGAGAGAGAGAGAGAGAGAGAGAGAGAGAGAGAAGAGACTGATTGATTGATAGATTGAATGACTGATAATCGTTATTCCCAAGGGTAACAGATGAAAAAGAATAATATTTTTTTCACCTGGCTGATCCAGTTCAGGGACAAAGGATATTAACATAGAACATTTTATTACACGATATAGAACTAAATCATAACAAGAATGGTAATGATTCATAGTAGCATTAAAAAAAACATGCACACTAAACGTATCTGTCTGTCTGTCTGTCTGTCTTACACACACACACACACACACACACACACACACACACACACACACACACACACACACACACACACACACACATCTACGCAGCAGATGATTATTATATTTCAACAAGAAAAGAAAATTTAGAAGCGCCAGTCACCAAACTAGTATCATCGGCCCAGTCTGAGGAGGAATGAACTTTTGATTCATGAAGCAGTCATGTTCAAGCACACCAGTATAATTATAGTCATATCCAATATCTTTCTTCAAAAAAGCAAGACTTGTTTTAAAAGTAGTATGGAATATGAGATAATGTTGTTGTCGAGGGCGGAGAGAGAGAGAGAGAGAGAGAGAGAGAGAGAGAGAGAGAGAGAGAGAGAGACAGAGACAGAGAGACAGAGACACAGAGAGAGAGACATGTAGATAGACATGAGAGAGTGAGAGAGAGATTAAATGTACATGAGGACATAGGACATGATAGAGTGAGATATACAGACACACAGACAGACAGGAGAGAGAGAGAGAGAGAGAGAGACAGAGAGAGAGAGAGAGAGAGAGAGAGAGGAGAGAGAGAGAGAGAGATTGAACAGCGCGAGCGCCCGCGCGCACACACAACACACACACACACACACACACACACACACACACACACACACACACACATTGATCCCCGTGAAAAGAAGTTCCCAAATTAGCCGAAACAAATAACTCAGGTCACAGTGAGTCTCCTTGTCTACGATAGGCTAGAATCCCCTTGCATTATTGATCATCAGACTGCTTCGATCAGACGACTGAAACCAAGCTTCAGCGACGACCAGAAGACTTGCGACCAGAATAATGCAGTTTGAATAACACAACTTAAACTCACTTTGACTTGAAAACTCCTGCGTCGTTGGAAAGCGTCAGTTGGTCATCACTGTCCAAACGGGATCGGTGAGAGGTCAGCGTTCTGACGTCACCCCAGCTCCTAGGCATGAACAGGAAGTTAGTCCGTATGGTCAGTTGGCCAGTTCAACTTCGGACATTTTTTTTTTTTCTTCTTTCTACAGGTTTTCATCAAACTACTTGGACTGCCAGACGTAATGGGGAGGGGGGAGAAAGGGGGGGGGGGGGGGGATTAAGCCAGGGGGGGCGTCTTTTGCATGTGGTAAGGATGCTGGAATTTGTTTGAGCACCTTTCTGATTTTTTTTTCTGGGTAATTGAGTCTTTTTCCTTTATGCTAAGCATGAGGACATCTTGAGTCTAAAGAGAAGTTCCTTCTCTTTGGTACTTTTCAGGTGCCATGTTTCGAAGCCATGTTAAAGAGTCGACGGTCCATTTCAGATGTAGAATCTCAGTTTGTTGTTGTTGTTGTCGTTGTCGTACCCTGGATCTCAGTGTGATTTTCGTGAAACACTTTGGTGAACAAGACTTGACTGAGTTGGTTAAAGGCTGCTGAGACTTTTCCTATTCTATACTTTCAGCTCGTTGGTCTTTTCACGTTTGATTTTTGCAGCTAGCCAGACTATCGCGATCTGGGTACTGAAAGCAGTGTGACACAAACAGACCTCTACGATAAGACTACTTCAATCATACTACTACTAGGAAGTTGCTGCAAAACGGGCTGCTCGAACTAGGCTAACTCAAATTAGTCTTCTGCGACCAGACTATTGCAGTGGCATCACTGCAACTCAACCACCACAAGAAGGCTGCTGCCACCAGACCACTGCCAGCAAATCACGACAAGAAGGCTGTTGAAAGCCAATAACTCACTAAGCAAGTGCACAAAGGCCGCTGCAACCAAACCACTGCCAGCTAATCACAACAAGAAGGCTATCGAAACCCAATAACTCACTAAGCCAGTGCACAAAGGCCGCTGCAACCAAACCGCTCTAACTAAACAGCCACGGCAACATAACCACTGTGACCGGACCACGCCAACCAAAGCATTGCGACCAATCCACCACCACAAGAAAGCTGTCGCATCCCTACCATTTTAATCGCAACAGAAACCACAGCAAGCACATCATTGCAACAGCACCAAGTACAGCCAACCCATTGCAAGAAGGCTGCTGCAACCAGACTACTGCAAGGACGTCGCTGTAACAAACTTCTGCAATCACGTCCGCTGCCATGAGACGAATGCAGACAGGCGACTGCATTATTGAACCACTACACTATCAATCAGACAACGGCAAGCAAACTTCGGCAGCCAGAGGACTGCAGCTACATTACTGCAACCGGGTTGCTTTTAGGTGCTTTTCTGTTCTGTTTGCCTTGGCTCACCTTCCACTTTCTACCAAGTTTTATTCTCCACCCGTATACTCTCTCTCTCTCTCTCTCTCTCTCTCTCTCTCTCTCTCTCTCTCTCTCTTCTCTCTCCCTCTCTGGAATATTGTAGTTATGTCTGGTACCATTTTGTGGTAGTTCAGTTGAACTGTAACGAAATGCGTGAACATAGTAAACTTAAGCAAATAATTTTACCGTTGTAAAATAAAGAATCATTGACATTGTCTCCTTCTCTCTGTCCCTCTTCTCAGCTCTAATGTGGCTTTTCGTGCTCGGCTGAGCTTTAAAATGACTGGCCTTTCTTCTCCTCACATGTGTGGTGTGTGTGTGTGTGTGTGTGTGTGTGTGTGTGTGTGTGTGTGTGTGTGTGTGTGTGTGTGTGTGTGTGTGTGTGTGTGTGTGTGTGTGTGCGTGCGCGCGCGCGTGTACGTACCAGCGTTCGTGCGTGCATGCCTGTATGTGTTCGTGTATGTCTGTGCGTGTGTGTGTGGAGTATGTGTGTGAATGCTAGTAAAGGGAGGAGGCATAAGTGATATGCGTGCACACACACACATACGCACTCTCTCTCTCTCCCTCTCTCTCTCTCTCGCGCGCGCTCGCGCGCGCGCGCGCGTGCGCATACACACAACACACACATACACACAGACACAAACACAGACAGACAGACACACATACACACTCTCACACATACACACTCCCAGAGCAGTATCCTCTCTTTTTCTCCCCACTCACTCCCCTTCACCATTCTCGTTTGTGTTATGTTCTGGATCAATCAATCAATCAATCAATCGATCAATTAATCAATCAATCAATCAATCAACAATCAATCATCAATCAATCAATTCATCAATCAATCAATCAATCAGACACTCAACAATCAATCAATCAACCAATGAAATCAACCAATGAATGAATAAATTAACTAATTCGTGAGTTCATTTTTATTGTCTCATCTTCATGTCATCCGAGTGACATTAAACGAAAGGGCCAAGAGAATTGGTGTCCTATGGTCTGATCTGTGGTCGGTGATTAGAGTACGATCTCTGAGAGAAGTGTAGCAACATGTCTAGCTACTGCATGCATCTTGTAACAGGAAATATAACCAACAAAGCGAGCAGAAAATCATGTCTCTTTTTTTTTTTTTCAAGTGAACAAACTGAAATTTGAGACAAATCGCGCTGCGACTTTCCCTTATTCTTTCACTGCCTGCTCACAAACGAGAAACAAGCGTAAGCTTAAAGAGAAAAGGAGTAACTACTATTAGAGTCGTTTTTCTCGGACGCAACAGGAGACTATCAGAGACAACAGAGACAAAAGAAAAAGCGAGTCGATTCTCAGGCACGCACATGTAAAGGGATGATAGACCTCATCCATCCAGGCTTTTTTTTTTTTTTTTTTCTTTTTTTTTTTTTTTTTTTTTTTTTTTTTTTTGGCTTCCAGTTTCGTCTCTTTTGGACAGCGGGAGCGGAGAGCGGTGGGGGAAAAAATGGATGTTGCAACCTGATTTGTAACATAGGTCTAAGTCTCCTTCTCCTACAAGGCTGTTGTGTTGGGGCATGTGTTGATATTCCTCTCACAATACAGGACAGCTCTATTACTGTCTCTATCTGTTTCTAACCCTTCCCCCTTCCTCTGCTCTATCTTCCCGTCTGTGTATATATACATATATTAAAAAAAAAAAAACAGACAGAGAGACACTCTCACTCTGACTGTCCGTCTCTCTTTCTTTATAATTAACTATGACGAAG
>JADBJO010004813.1:162500-165000 GCA_016801955.1 Conus betulinus | reverse complement strand
TATTGTTTTGGTTTTACATGATTAATTTTTCACTTCACGTTCTTGATTTAAGTTTTTGTTCCCATTTCTGTGAGGGCACGATGAAGAAAAAAAAACACTAAAACTTATTCTGTAGCCAGCGACAATTTTGAAACACTCATATAGACGCACACATGCACACAGACAGACAGACACACACACGCGCTCATGCAAATATACACAGATACAGACACACACATACACATACACACACACGCACGCACGCACGCTCGCACGCACGCACGCACACACACACACACACACACACACACACGCACACACACACACACACACAAACACACACACACACATACACATACAGAAACGCATACACACAGAAGTGCACACACAACACACACACAGAAACACACACACACACACACACACACACACACACACACACACACACACTCACACACACACACACACACACACACGCACGCACGCACGCACGCACACACACACACACACACGCACGCACACACACACACACACACACACACACACACACACACACACACACACACACACACACACACTTCTATTCTCAGTGTTAAGTTAACACCTTCTTACCAACACAACCTTTAACTCCATTCGAAAGAATCGAGAAAGGGCAAAGCGAAAACGACGACAGTAATAACACCAAAAACAAAAACAAAAAAAAATAAAGTGAACGCGAGCCACGGAATGCCCTCACTGACCTTACGCCACACCACAAGGACACACAGACAGACAGACACAGACAGACAGACACACAGACAGACAGACAGACAGACAGTACTCCAACAAACCACAGCTTCCAAGACAAGAGAAAAGAGAACGATGGTGGTGGAGGGAGGGAGAGGGTGGTGGATGACAGGGGATCGTGGTGGCGGTAGTGGTGGTGTAGTGGGGTGGACGGGAGTTGGCGCGTGGGGGATATGGGGGTCGGGTCAGAGAAGCGGTGAGGGTGGGGGTGTCAAGAGCGACTTTTTATTAGGAGCTGTCCTTCTCTGGGGCTCCTCAGGGGAGAGCAGGGAGGAGAAGGAGAAGAGAGGTGGGCAAGGAGACGACACGCAGACTGCTTGATGAGGTGGCTCTCAAAAGGGTTTTTCTTCCAGGGCAAGCGAGGAGAGAGAGAGAGAGAGAGAGAGAGAGAGAGAGAGAGAGAGGGAGAGAGAGAGGAGAGAGGAGGAGAGACAGAGAGAGAGGGAGGGGGATAATCTTGAGCGCTTAGGAGAGAAGAGAGACGAACCCAGCAGCAGAGAACACAGAGAGGGAGGGGGGAGAGAGCGACAGAGAGGCGAGAGAGAGAGGGAGGGAAGAAAGAGAGGTGGGAGGAGGGAGAGAGACAGAGAGAGAGAGAGATGATGATGATAATCTTATAATCTTTATTTCTAAGGGTAACAGATATAGCAAACAAACACATGCTTTTTTTCATCCGGCCCTTGCCCCGCTAAGGGACTAAGCATAAGTAGCGATTGAGCGAGAGAGAGAGAGAGAGACAGAGGAGAGAGAGAGAGAGAGAGAGAGGGAGAGGAAAGACCGACAGAGCGAAGAGAGGTGAGAGAGAGGAGAGAGGAGAGAAGAGAGAGAGACAGAGAGAGAGAGAGAGAGAGAGACGACGAGAGGAGAGACGACCGAGACAGAAAGAGAGAGAGAGAGAGACAGAGACAGACAGACAGCCAGAACCAGACAGCCAGACAGACAGAGAGTCAGAGGGGAAGACAATGAGAGGAGAAGAGAGAGGAAGAGAGAGAGAGAGAGAGAGAGGAGAGCGACGAGGTGGGGGAAGGAGGGAGGGATGAGAGAGGACAGAAGGAGAGAGGGGGAGAGAGCAGAAGGAGTGGGGAGAGAGAGAGGGAGAGTAAGAGAGAGAGAGAGAGAGGAGAGAGGAGCGGTGAGAGAGACGAAGGAGAGAGAGAGAGAGAGGAAAGAGAGAGAGAGAGAGAAAGAGAGGAGAGAGAGAGAGAGAGAGAGAGAGAGAGAGAGAGAGAGAGAGATTTTTCCAAGGAGAACCTCAGGTGGGTCTGATTCAACAGGAAGCATAATCTTTTTTTAACTGCACGACTGATCACTGCCCTCCCTCTCTCAATTTTAGGTCATACGCGAGCGAGCGAGGGAATGAGTAAATGAGTGAATGGGTGAGTGTATGTGTGCGTGCGTGCGCGCGAGGTGTGTGTGTGTGTGTGGTGTGTGTGTGTGGTGTGTGTGTGTGTGTGTGTGTGTGTGTGTGTGTGTGTGTGTGTTGTGTGTGTGTGTGTGTGTGTGTGTTGTGTGTGTGTGTGTTGTGGGTGTGTGTGTGTGTGTGTGTGTGTGTGTCGACCTGTGTGTGTGTGTGTGTGTGTGTGAGCGCGAGCACACGCGCACAGCGCACGCACGCAACACATACACTCACCCATTCACTCATTTACTCATTCCCTCGCTCGCTCGCGTATGACCTAAAAATTGAGAGGGAGGGCATTGGTCAGTCGTGCAGTTTACAAAAAATGCGCGTTTCTGA
>JADBJO010004813.1:137500-152500 GCA_016801955.1 Conus betulinus | reverse complement strand
ATCTGCGTTGTGGTGCTTGTGTGTCTTAATGTTGTTAAAGGAGGTGGTCCTGTGTATATCTGAAGGATGGTGGTGGAAGAAATCGAGCAGGGGGCACAGTACAAAGTCAGGGAGGTGACGAAAAGAAAATGATGTTCTGGAAAGAGAGAGGTAATGAAAAGTTGCGGAGGGGCGCAAAACCATTTTAAACAACAATAGCTTATACGATCAATGGGGTAAGACGAAAAAAGAAAAAGGTGAACTACGAACGGGGGGGGGGGGGGGGGGGGGGGGGGGGGGGGGGGGGGGGGGGGGGGGGGGGGGGGGGGGGGGGGGGGGGGGGTGTCTTTCTACAATACCACACGAGTATTCATCATATCTCCATCTACTTGGCAAAAGATGGAATCCAGCTGATTCGAGTTTCAAGCGAGTTTGTCTTAGACAATTGCAGAAAGGTGTTTGTTTTACTGTGAACGATTGAAGGAAATCAGCAAGTTTGTTTCTGAGGGAAGGGGAAGGGGAAGGGGAAGGGGGGGGGGGGGCGGGCGGTGTTTCCGAAAGACCCCTGATCAGGCCACATGGTTTTTATCCAAAGCTGTTCAGAACGATCCCCAATGACCAGAGCGCTGAAGCAAAAACCATGGTCGACAGCAAAGATTAGATACGAAAGTGAACGGGGAAGGCGGGGGGGGGGGGGGGGGGGGGGGGGGATGGAAGCGGATGGGGGGGGGGGTGGAGGGGGGGGGGGGGGGGGGGGGGGTAGGAGGGGGGGGGGGGTGGCGCGAACGGGAAGGAAAGATGAGATCTCAAACCATCTCACAAACGACTACCGGCAAAACAAAACAAACTTCCCCCTTAACATTAGAGAAGATGGGTGTGGGTAAAAAAAAGAAACAAACAAAAACATTACATACCCCCTCTGCCTCATCCTTCATCCCCCTCCCACTTTCTCCTAACCTCTCCGGGAAGATGTGGAAGAACCTTTAAGTTTTTCATTAACATGACAATAGCCACGCTGACGTGACAGACGCTAATGAGCTTCTGGTGATTCTCAAGTTTTAATCCGTCTTATCAGTTCACATTGATTGATCAGTGACGCGTGCGGCGTCATCATCATCGTCATCATCATCAGCATCAGCAGCAGCAGCAGCAGCAGCAGCAGCAACAGCAGCAGCAGGAGAGGCCACACGTCTATACTGCGCTGCTGCGTGTGCTGAAGCCAATCACGGCCCTGGTCAGTTGCCAGTTCTTGTTTTTGTTCAGTCTCCTGCATATGACGAACCAGGCCTGTGTGCTCTTAGCAAGCCCTACAAACGTTGGTGAAATACACCCCATACAAATGTTTTCTCTGTTTCTGAAACAGGTGGAAGAAATGGTGAGTGTGTATCATACTTCGTTTTACTGTTACACCATGTCAAAGAAGTTCTGCTGAACACATTTTGGTTTCAAAATGAGGTGACTGCAGGCAGGAACTGAAACAAAGTTAAACGAAAAAAAAAACACTTATTCCGCTGAACGAAAGAAAGAAACAAACAAATTACACGACAAAACACCTTTCGTTTGCCTCTTTCGTTCGGCGGAATAGGACGTTTTCTTTTGAAGTTTGAAAATAGACGTTGTGGACAGCACAGCACTCACCTACAGACCGTCAAAGGCTCCGTGAGTGCCTCGGCCAGTCTGTACTCTTTAACCGTTTGATCAGTGCGGGAAAGCACGCACAATCCGATCACTGCTACGGTCGGCACCGTTCTGGAAAGAGGTGGGCTTACTGTACTGTGCCTTATCTTTCATCTTTTATCTACTCCTCAGTGCCACGCAAAGTTCTCCTGGCATTTCTGAGGCTCATGTAATCCAGCATCCTTTGTTGATCTTCTTATCTGTTTTCGGTTTGAAAACCTGGGTTTTTTTTTTCCCCAAAGCGCAGAGAAAACCAGATTACCCTCCCTTTACAAAGTGCAGTCCAGATCCTTTCGGGTTTCTTTTTTTTTCACAAGGATGCTACAGATTCTTTCGCATCATCCAGTGAAAGCAAATTACCGGATTCTTCTGAAATGTTCGCCTTTCTTGATTTATTCACCAAGGGGATTTTTTTTTACTAATCAGACTATTGAAAACTATCAGCGTATCATAGGTCAATGTGATTCAAGTGGTTAAGGCCCCTCCCCTCGCCCCCCACTCCCCCCCCCCCTCGCCTTCATACAACTTCTTGACCAAAACACCTCCCTCTTCCTTGCTCTCCATTTCCAACAATATCCTCTGCCTCCTCCCACTTTTTCCCCAGATCCACCTTTCCCACCACTCCGCTATGCCACATATCCCTCTCTTTCAAAAAAAAAAAAACCAAAACAAGGATACCATCTCCCTGCTTCCATTTTTCACTTAGGATTGCTATTCCCCCTCTCTCTTCTTCTTTCTGAAGCACACACTTCACCCTCTATTCCGTTCCCAGGTTGTTATTTATTTCTAGACCCGGAAGATGCCCCTTTTATCGTTTCATGTTTCATAGAAAGGCATGCGAACGTTTTGGTCTGAAACCAGGAGGATGAGGGAGAGTGGGAGGGGGGAGGGGATGGGTGGGGGGGGGGGGGGGGGGGGGCATTGATAGATGAGAGCGTGAGTCAAGACAATGCCAGAAATCTTCACGAACATCCAGTCCAGTGACTACCTGGAAAATGAGTGACGAGAGAGACGACGGGGAGGTGGCAATCTATCTACAAACTGACATCAAACAATGAACAAAAAGAAAAAAAAGAAATGTAGATTTGTGGTTTGTGGATCGGAAAGATCAAAGACCACACAGCCAGTATGAAAAATGATTGGAAAGGGATGAGGAGAGGGAGGAGAACGGACTGAGAAAGAGAAGCAAATGGTAAAGGAGGAGAAAAAAAGGGAAACCACTCCCCCCCCCACACACACACACACCCACCGCAACCACACCTCCTTCCAGAATATCCTCCCCCCTCCCCCCCCCCCGCCCGCCCCATAAAGATGTGGGAGAAACGCGCGTTCTCATTTCCCATTGTGAAAATTGATAATGACGACAGCCGCGCATTGAACACATGAATGAGTTCCCCTGGCAAATCGTCACTTTCCAGCCCTCACAGCGATTGGCACCGCTGACGTCAGTGAGGCGTGAAGCAGCAGGACTTTCTATGCCAGTGCCGCGCTGTAGCCTTGAAGCCAAGTATAGGCCTGGTCAGTTGTCATCATCGCCCGCTGCCCAGTCATCCCCACAGGGGGGAAGCGAGGTCATGTCCCCTCAATGAAATGACACTGGCACGGAGGTCCACTCTCCATGCACTCTCGGATATCACATGATAGCTCTGCATTAGTTATGACATCCACGTGAAGACTCTGTGTGTGTGTGTGTGCGTGCGTGCGTGCGTGCGTGCGTGCGTGCGTGCGTGTGCGTGCGTGCGTGCGTGCGTGCGTGCGTGCGTGCGTGCGTGCGTGTGTGTGTGTGTGTGTGTGTGTGTGGTGTGTGTGTGTGCGCGTGTGTGTGTGAACAAAAAACCCCACTTCCATTTTGCGCCCAATCTGTGGAGATCAGTGAGCGTTCGTTCTTCGTTTTCATTGTCTTGATATTGTTTGTCTTGCCTGAAGAAGGTCAAAAGGTCGAAACGCGTCGTGTTTGTCTTGTAACTTTGTGTTCATTTTTCTGTTATGTTTGCTTCAATTTCCGCCAGCAATCGCCTCACTTTGAAACTAAAGTTGTGGTAGAAGCTGTTCACAATTTTGAAATCTTCATGTGAGTCAGATTGTTTAGAATTTAAAGTTTAATTAAGTAAGTAGTAATTCTGACCCAGTCAGAGTCTAATTGTTTTGAAAGTATGATGTGCCTAATAACACGACCTTGTGGACAACTATTTTTTATTTTTTTTTTCGGGTAAAAAAAGGAACCAAAGACAGAAAGAAAGAAAAATAAAGCCAGCAAGATTGGAGTGGTTTAGACCATAGAGGACAGGAGGAGGGGAATGGCGAGAGGAAGGGGGAAGGAAGGGGGGGGGGGGGGGGGGGGGGGGGCAGTGGGGCAAGAGCCGGAGAGGGATGTCTTCTCCCAGAGTGACTGCTGTCCTTGCCTGTTTCAACTGTCTTTTTTTTTTTCTTTACACGCGGTGAAAAAAAAAGAATGGGAGACAGGAGTGACAACGACAAGAAGCACCTGCGCAACTCTGCCATCACCACTACATTCGTATTTCTTTCTTTCTTCCTTTCGCTCCTTTTGTTTCTTTCTTTTTCCTTCTTTTTTTTTTTTTTTTCTTTTGAAGGACTGGGGAAAGAGAGAGAGAGAGAGAGAGAGAGAGAGAGAGAGAGAGACAGAGACAGACAGACAGACAGACAGACAGACAGACAGACAGACAGACAGACAGACAGACACACACGAGAAGGGGAGAGAGAGAGAACTCAGAAGGTTTATTCATATAAAGGTCATTGCCCTTATGAAGTGTGTGTGTGGGGGGGGGGGGGGGGGGGGGGGGGGGGGTATGGAGAACATAAAGAATATATTAATTTTACGGAACACTAGAGAGACTGGATGGACTTTTTTTCTTTCATGAAGTCGTAATTGATCGAAACTGAAATGCCTTGAACAAATACATTGAGAAATTTCTGACTATGCTTTCATTCTGAGATGCCATAAACAGACTTATCCGAAACTGACAGGGATCCCTAGAAAAGTCAACTGGTATATATTGCGCTCTTAAGACTACATAACTTACAGCAGCACAAAAACAAAATGTAGTTTTGTCTCCTTTTCAAATAATGTACAGTCGACAAGTGAAATCCATCCCAGTACATTTACTGTATCAATACCGGTGTTGTGCAATGTCTGAAATTCCCAGTCTAAATTGAGTCATAATAAACTTCAAGTCCAAATCCATCCCATATAAAGTTTGACATCGTGTACCGTACAAAATGTCCAATACATGGCGAATCTATCGCTGTTTCTGACATGAGAGAGAGAGAGAGAGAGAGAGAGAGACATGAGAGAGAGAGAGACAGAGAGAGACAGACAGACAGAGAGAGAGACACAGAGAGAGAGAGACAGAGAGAGAGAGA
Source organism: Conus betulinus (assembly GCA_016801955.1). Lineage (NCBI taxonomy): Eukaryota > Metazoa > Mollusca > Gastropoda > Neogastropoda > Conidae > Conus > Conus betulinus. The sequence goes on along the minus strand of JADBJO010004813.1, from coordinate 147,463 downwards.
GAGAGAGAGAGAGAGAGAGAGAGAGAGAAGAGACAGAGAGCAGAGACAGAGAGAGGGAATCCGTGTCAGGGGCAAAAAAGGAATTAAATTAATTTGAGACCTTGAGAATAGACAGGCGAGTATGCTGCAGAAGGTGTTCCTATCATCACTGTCACAGTGTCAGGAGCACTGCCCATCTACCCGCACTGCCGTCATGATAAGACCAGCACACAGAGGGCTTGGCACTCATCTCTCTCTCTCTCTCTCTCTCTCTCTCTCTCTCTCCCCTCTCCCTCTCTCTCTCTCTCTCTCTCTCATAGAAAACACCCAGCGACCGACCGTGTGTTTTGTTTGCGTCATCTAGCAAGGGTACAGAAAACGTTGAGCTGGTTGGACGCTAACTAACTAACTAACTAACTAACTAACTAACAACAACAACAACAACAATAGAACAACAACAACGACAACAAAACCCATGCCAGAGCACCGGGATGGTATGTGGGCCGCTGCATCGATTTATTCACTATTGCGTTGAGTGCACACATTGCTGCCGCAATCAAAGGACGCGTGAGTGAGTAAACGCACAGAGAAGGCCTGTTTGTTGCATGACTGCGCATATACATGTGGAATAATTGGCTGGATCTGTTACTGTTTGCAGATGCGCTAAAGTCTTTGCTATTTTGGGGTGTTGTGTGTGTGTGTGTGTGTGTGTGTGTGTGTGTGTGTGTGTGTGTGTGTGTGTGTGTGTGTGTGTGTGTGTGTGGTGTGTGTGTGTGTGTGTGTGTGTGTGTGTGTGTGTGACATTTTTCATGCATAGATATTTGTGGGATTTTGTTGTTTCGCCTGCATGATACATGATACAGTTTGTCAAGTAACAGAAAAGTTCGAACGAACTGGTTGGAAATACTAATGTTAAAGAGCGGTTGCATTGTATACTAGAGTGAAGACTTTGACGGAAAGTAACAGATCTGTTTCAGCAATCAAGCCCGATTGGTTCCACTCCCTATTAGCTCTTTATGAAGGTAAGTGAAGCACTTAGTTTATTTTAGTTCTCAAAAATTAAGATTTAAAATGTCATGTGTCTAGGCCTACTTACGAACAGTCCTTCTTGAAGACCATTTGAAATAGTTTAATTTTGGGGGTTACCTGCTTTGCACATACTTAAGATATTAAAATCCAAACTGACGAAGCATCCAATGCATCTTTTGCTTCTGTCATACCATCGCATATGACAATAACAAACTACCTAAGTGCAATTCATCGGTTGAGTGATCGGCAGAAGCTTCTGGAGTCTACGGCACAGAGGTGAACACTGCGGACAGGCCTCTTCAGACCAAACTGGACACTGCCGACTGCTGAGCCACCTCAGTCGAATTAACATTGCCCACCCTGATCCCAGAACACATCCTCCGACACTGTCCAGCCCATGATGTTCTGCGGCGTTAAACCTGGCCAGAGGGTGTAGAGCTGCAGATACAGCTTTGGGGTAACCTTCAAGACCTCGAGAAGATTCATCGCGGCGACAGGGTCTGACGCAACCAATAAAATCGACTGCAGAAGACAGTGGATAGAGTCGCTGCTTTTCCGTTGAAATGGTCACTGCTGCTGCAGTTCTCTTCTTTCTGCGCTACAGCTGTGATATCGCTTCAGTGCTGCTCCTCAAAGTCATCGTGTGCTTCCTTGATTCAGGCACACCAGAGCATATTGTTTCTGCATTTAGTCGGCGATTTCTCCTGTGTACGTGGTGGTGGCTTTCTCGCGGTCTTTGAAAAGCTCTCCAGGCTTGTCTTGGTGTCTCTTCCCTCCTGACAATTCACCACAAAGTCGTTGTCTTGGTATTCTTCCATTCGAATAATATTAAACACCGTCCACTGAAAACCGGGCTGTCAGAATCATGGCTTTACATGTTCTTGTTCCCGTCCTGTTAGGATGTCCCCGATTTGTGATCATCTCCTCCCATCGATTACCAACTACAGATCTCGAACCGCCCAAATGTAAGCTGCTTCAGCTGTTTGAGACGTTTCATGTATGGAGTTCATGTCCATCAACACAGGAGACTCGCCAAGACAATGGCGTTGTAAGCTGTACACCGAGTGGTCGGTCGCTGGACACTGCTGATTCGGCATGACAGCAGAGAACGTGGCTGGTTTTGCAGATGCTAGAGTTGATCTCTTTGTTCAGGGAGCCGCCAGTGAAATTAACACTTTGCTGAACTGTTTGGATTGTCTACAGTCTTCCGCTGTCAGTATCAGTGGGGACTGAACAGCGACGATGATGATGAGCCCGAAAGGGCAAAGTCCTGAGCAAACATATAGCCGATTGAAGGACATCACACCCCTGTTGTGCCACATGGCACAGGTCTCAGCAACCACGGCTACGAGGATACGGGGATCATTGTCTCCACTGCCTTCATTTGGCTGTTCTGGTTGCCCTTGCTTTTAAAAACGGCGAAGCAACTGTGGAATTCTTGAAGTCTTTGATAATACGGCCTTTCTCCCTGATGCTGAGGAACTGGCTGAGGACAGCCTGGATCCAGTGTTATGCCACGCCTCATTGAAGATTTGTGCTCTGGTTTCACTCACGGCAGCATTAGCTACGTGACAATATGCCATTTACATCGGTAGGACGGTTGAGAGAGAGAGAGAGAGAGAGAGAGAGAGAGAGAGAGAGAGAGAGAGAGAGAGAGAGAGAGAGAGAGAGAGAGAGAGAGATTTTTTGCGTCCTGAAAATAAAAGCTTGTGTGTGTGTGCGTGTGTACGCACGCACATATGCGTGTGTATGTCCGTTTGTGTATGCGTGTGATCACATGCGCGCGCGCGCGCGCGCGTGTGTGTGTGTGTGTACGCACGCGAGCTGATTATGTGCGTTCTTGCTCGCTTGCCTAACAACTAATCTTTTCTCCAACAAGACACACTTGACAAGGAAAGTGGATAGCCAAGCAAAGACAGGTAATATATCAGGCAGAAAGTACGCCAAAATGATTAAACGCCAGCAGGTGCTCCAGGATTTCGATTTTTACATGTCATTTTGACTGACAGATCGTCAATTAACTGTGGGTCGTTACATCAATACTCCCGCAGGTGTTTATGTAGGTCAGAGTGAGGCCGTATGTTTGTGTATGTGTATGTGCAAGTCAGTTCGTAAATGGTCACGTATGCGTATACGTATGTGTGCTTGTGCGCGGGACGCATGCGTGATACGTATGTGTGTGTGTGTGTGCGTGTGTGTGTGTGTGCACGTGTGTGTGTGTGTGTGTGTGTGTGTGTGTGTGTGTGTGTGTGTGTGTGTGTGTGTGTGTGTGTGTGTGTGTGTGTGTGTGTATGTGCGCGCGCGCGCGTGACCTGATGTTTTTATTCTTTGGATGCGCGTGTGGCATGTGGTAGTAGGCGGAGAAGGCAGAAGGGAAAGAAACGTGTGGTGTTGGGGGGGAAAAAAAGGGGGAGGGGGGGAGGAGCAGGGGGGGGGGGGGGGGCAGGCGTAGGGCAAGAAGGGAGGGGAGGGGGGGCAGGAGTGGGAGATAAAGGGTGCAGAGAGAGAAGAGAGAGAGAGATAAAGAGGTGCAGAGAGAGAGAGAGAGAGAGAGAGAGAGAGGCTAGGTGGTTGTTAGAAACCTGCACGCTCCAGCGCGTGCGAGTGTGTGTGCTGAGAGCAGCAGAGTGCATTTGTATAGAGCCAGGAGATCGCAGCGATAACTGTTAAAATGCATGGTGCCATTAGACAGGAACAGAGTAGACTTATATTCCCACGTACAGTGCATTTAACTGCCCAGAACAGCACACATTTCACCAGAAAGACGACCACAGCCGGTTAAATTTTAAAAAAAAATTAACAAAGAAAAAAAAAAAAAGCAAAATAAAAAAAATAAATAAGCAGCCTATCTCCGAAATTGAACTAGCACGTAGAATGCGTGTATAAAAACACATGAAAGCGTTCCATCTGGTGTCTGGGTTCCATTTTTACGTACGCATCTCCATTACCTCCAGCAGCTTTATGTTTTCACCGCCGTCTGTTCATCTGTTTGTTTGTCTGTCTGTCTGTCTGTCAGCAGCATTATGTGCAAACTACAGCATCAATTTTGTCGAAACGTGGTGGAAACATGGAAAGTGGGCTAATGACAATCGCGTTAAATTCTGGTGCGGAGTCGTAGCGCGGATCGGCATCAGAGTGCGGACCTCGGATCCCTTCGATGTTTTGACAGACACTTGTGCTCTCGCTAGTGCACCTAAACTTGAAAAAGCGCTCTCAACTTTTTTTTTTTTTTTTTGCGTTTGTTTCGTCCGTGGAAGAATTTATGGTTTCAAACGTGTCCGTTGGTTTGTTTGTTTGTTTGTCTGTCGGCAATATTACACGAAAACTGAAAAATCAGTTTGAACCAAAACTTGTGAGGAAGACGGATTGTAGTTAAAGAACGAACTCGCTGAATTTTGGTGAGGATCTGGCGCCGATCCAGATCAAACAGCGAATCCAGGATCCGTTCAGCAAGCTTATTACAGATTTTCCACTGAACATAACACTGTGAAGTTATTCTTTACGAATCGATAACTACTGTTGAGGTAATACATTTTCAAAGAATGTAAACATTTTCAAGTGGTAGAAACGGTGACATTTCGTATTTTTCGTATTTTTCTTTACCTATTTAAAAAAAAAATTAAAGAAAGAGGGAATTCACTCTTTCAGTTCGTATTTACAGTTACATCCCTTCATTTCGCTACAATGAACTGACTCGGAGGACAGAACCAGGATCTGATCGAGCATGGCGGATGTGTGCGTTCTCTCCGAATACCCTTTCAGGTCATGAAAGTACTGCCAATCGCCAGTATCAGATTGAGTTTCAGTGTCATTATAGCCTGGTCAATCATACAGGGCTGTCTGGGGCTGCCACAACAAAGAGGGGAAAAGTAATGGGGAAAAACCCCTGCTAAAACCACAATGTACCTAGATGCGTGTCATTTGCAGACATTATCGCTCCACTAATGCCATATTCAAGGGGGACAACTCCAAGCCATGCTGGGGGCGTTAGCCGTTCTGCTTGAAAGCCGACTTAGTTATTGTATTGTTGGAATGTAAATCAAGTCTGTCTTTTTAAGTCGACCAAGGGAGACTATATTAGAACTGCTGGGATTACTAAGAAAAAAAAGAAAAAAGAAGGAGGAGGAGGAGGAGGGTGAAGGGAGGAAGAAGAAGAAGGGAAGAAGTCGAAGGAGAATAAGAAGATGAGGAAGAAAGAAAAGGGAAGAGGAGGAGAGAAGAAGAGAGGAAGAAGGAGGAGGAGGAGGAGGAGAAAGAAAGAAAAGAGGAGGAGAAGGAGAGAAGAGAGGAAGAGGAAGGAGGAGAAGAAGAGAGAGGGGGAGGAGGAGAGGAGGAGAGAGGAGGAAGAGGAGAAGAAGAAAAGAAGGAGGAGGAGAAGAAGAAGAAGAAAAGGAGGAGGAGGAGGAGGAGGAGAAGAAGAGAAGAGGAGGAGGAGAGAAGAGAAGGAAGAAGAGGAGGAAGGAAGAAGATGAGGAGGAGGAGGAGAAGAAGAACAAGAAGAGGAGGAGGAAGAAGAAGAAGAAGGAGGAGGAGGAGGAGGAGGAGGAGGAGGAGGAGGAAGAGAAGAGGAGGAGAGGAGAGAAGGAGGAGAGGAAGGAGAAGAAAGGGGAAGAAGAAGAAGAGGAGGAAGGAGGAGGAGGAGGAGGAGGAGGGAGGGAGGAAGGAGGAGGAGGAGGAGGAGGGGAGGAGGGGGAGGAGGGAGGAGAAGAAGGAAGAAGAAGAAGAAGGAGAAGGAGAAGAAGAAGAAGAAGGGGTTTTCACTGGGGGGGGGGGGGGGTGGGGGGGGGGGTGGAGGGGGGGTACTGTGTGACTACGTCTTTAGTATTTTCGGTTTATTAGAAGTTTTTTGTTGTTGGTTTTTTTGAGTTCAGATTTTCCTGATGAATGTCTCCGCTGTTCTATTGTTGGTTGTTCAGCCAGCGCGATTTCTAACTAGCTACGAGGTGTTACTTTTTCACTACCTGTCCTGTTCAGTTAACACTGCTCTTAACAACGAGTGGCGACTTTTTACTACCTGTCTATTTCAGTTAACACAACTCCTATAGATAAGATGCTACTTTCTACAGTATGTCTTGTTCATGTAATATTTATCTATCTACGAGATATGTATTTTTTATATCACATGGATTGTTCAGTTATCATTGCTCTTTACCTACAAGATACTACAGTTGACTATAATGTATGTCTAGTCACCACGAGTTTTATGTTGACAGTTTCCGTTCTGTTTTTGTTTTTAATTGTAAATCTTCTGAACATCCTCAAAGGTATTTTGTAATTGTCTACGAGACAGTATTTTTTACAACACGACTAACACTACTTTTTACTATAAGACGCTGCTTTTTTACTATACACCTAATTCAGTTTACACTCTTTTTAACGACCAGATGCTACGTTTGACTGCAAGCACCGTTCTGTTAACTATGCGCTTTTCATTGCTTGTTTTGTCGAAAAGTGGCTCTACTTTTACATACCAGATGCTACCGTTTACTGAATGTAATGTTGTAGCACATGAATGTAATGTTGTAGCACCGCTTCTCTTTGCAATGGTCTGTTTGCTGCCATCTCCTACTCTTGCACAATTTGCATCATTCAGCGATGCCAGTTACTGATGGCAACCTTCCTTCTCTGTGGTTTCATGAACTGGACATTGACAGATAATCTAGAGTTAAAAAAAAAAAATCCAGATGTTGATGACAAAAAAAAAACCCAAAAAAACTTCAGACAGAATTTCCTCATCTTGTACAAGGAACACAAGAGAAATAACCACATCAGTGTATAGTGTTTGATGACAACGAACCATCTCAAAAATGACGCATTGGAATATCGCAAAAAGGCGGACTGTAATGTAAAAAAAAAAAAAAAAAAATCGCGGACAGGAACGCAAAAAAATAGCGGTCAGGAACATTACAAAATAGCGAACTCGAATATTACAAGATGGAGGACCAGAATATTGCAAAACAGAGAACGCCAATATTACAAGATGGCGGACAGGAATACTACAAAACAGAGAACTCGAATTTCACAAGATGGTGGACAGGAACACTACAAAATGGCGGACTGGTACATGACAAAATGGTGGACTGGCATATCCTTGAGAGAATCCGTTTATGTTCTTCAGTGTTTTTTTCTTTTCATATACATATGTATGAAAGTCTTTGGTGTTTTTTTTTTTTTTTATTTAGAAAGAAAAAAAAATTGTTAATACTTGATAAGAAACCACTTGGAGAGAAGAAACCAGAGAGAGAGAGAGAGAGAGAGAGAGAGAGAGAGAGAGAGAGAGAGAGAGAGAGAGAGAGAGAGATTTAGTTCCAGCAGAAGGTACGCGAGATCAGCCCTGACAGTAAAACGGGTTATTGCCCTTGCCGTCCTGTAGGACGTTGCTTGATGATTTGGTGGAGTGTAAAACAGTCGGAAATTATGCCGGAGCTTTGATATTGGTTCCCATATGCTGCCGTCTGATCACTCTGCAGGTTGGTCGGCCATAAACACAGAACCAAGGGAGCCCCAGGACGATTAAATCTCAAGCAGTAGGCAAGCGCGGGAGGGGGGTGCGTGGTCAGTTCAGTGATAGAGTACCGTGTTTGCAGTGAGATGCTGCCAGTTCGAATCCCATGTCACTTAATATAAAGACTAACCTTTTTCACTACTCACTTTGCCGCGTGGTCGTTCTGGTGTGTCAGTGAAGTGCTGGATATATCCCCCCCCACCTTTGAACGTTCCCGAAAATGGTTATCCCCGTCTGCTTTACCACCGCTGGTCGATGTGGACGATGAGTGTGAACGTCAGTGAATGTGGGTGATGTCAAGGTCACTCGGGTCCCGTCAGTGCAGAAGTACTGAACAGCACAACACGTGGATGGTATGCTACTTTGTACTGCACGTGATTAGTATTTCAGTTCATATATCTTTGAGTAATGGAAAGACACGTGGACGGAATGTTAGTTTATACATCTTTGCAGACCAGAATAGCTCAACTGGCAGAGCTTCGGACTCGTAATTCTGATGTTCCTAAGGTCGCGGGTTCGAATCTCCGCCGGGCCGTTTCGGCACAGGGGATTTTTTTTATCTTCGGAGTTAACATTGGATCTGACTAAATTTCTTAAAAAGACCTTCGAATGAGACTTTTTCCGTGTGAGAAAACATGCATAACAGCTTGCACATAACGCAAATTCATCACCAGCTTTCGGAAAAGACCCGTTTAGCCGTTAGTGTTATGTGGATGACACGTTACACATAACGTGCATCCTGCGAGAAAAAATCGGAAGAATGAAGAGAGAAAACTGAGTGACTGATAATGTACTAATGACACGGCAAGCGACTGAATGCATCAACAGCTGGAAGCTCTTCAGCCGCTCTGCCCAGGTAGGCAGCCAGCTGTGTAAACAACAGCGTGGGTTGTAAAGCGCTTAGGGCGCTGAAGACAGACACTCTCTAAGTACTCTTTATAGTAATGATAATAATAATATTAATAATAACAAAAACAATAAAAATAAAAAATGATAATAATAACAACAACAATAATAACAACAATAATAACAACGACGACAACAACAACAACAACGATAATAGCAACAATAACAATACTACTACTTCTACTACTGATAAAAATCTGTGAGATGTGGAACAAAAAAAGGGCGTTAAGCAAGTTTGCATATATTTGAGAGGTGGAATTACCTGACAAATGCCTCCCATAAAAGCCGCCACTATTGACGCAACAGAGGGAAAGGTTTTTTTTTTGTTTGTTTGTTTGCTTTTTGTTGCAGGCACACTAAATCCACAGCGTCTTTCTTTCAAAATTGTTTTCGTTTGTTTTCCTAAGGGCAGCGCCAGCCCACGTCTAAACAGAGACAGATGAAACCCCACTGCTGATTCTAGTCACCTTAAAGAAGACGAAGTGGACTAGTCTTTCGCTAAGTCTCTGTGATGACTTGAGAGATATATCAAGAGCCACACGATGGATGGATTTGGGTAAGGGGGTGATTGGAATCAAGAGGGCCGTAAGACATTTGTGGCGAGCGCTTTCTTTCTACAGAGCCCTACAATTTGCAGCAGTGACATGAAATGGAGTGTCTTTTACTCCAGAAAAATATTTCATACACACACACGCGCGCGCGCGCGCGCGCACTCGCACGCACGCATGCACGCACGCACACACACACACACACACACACACACACACACACACACACACACACACATACACGCACACACACGAAAATCTCTCTGTCTCTTTTTCTGTGTCTCTCTCTCTCTATATACAAAACACACATTCATTCATGCATATCATGAGAGAGAGAGAGAGAGAGAGAGAGAGAGACAGACAGAGAGGAGACAGACAGACAGACAGACAGATAGACAGACAGAGACAGAGAGAGAGAGAGAGAGAGAGACAGAGAGAGAACATTTTCACCGGAGTGAGAATTAAAACGAACACACACACACACACACACACACACACACACACACACACACACACACACACCACCACCACCACCACCACCACCACCACCCGAACCCCCACGGAGCACATTCAAACGAGACAAGTAAAAAAAAAAGGGGGGGAAAAACCCGATCAAAGCCACAAAAAGAGCACAGTGTATAGAGACCCCTGACCCCTGTATACAGCCCTGTATGCAGCCCTGTACAGCCCTTCCCCTGCCGCTTGCCCACCTGACAGCAACCAAGAAGAAATGAAGACGAATTGCTGCAACGCCTTCAGACAGCAACACCAAGACAGTCTTCACAGAGAACACCAACTGGGAAAGGGAAGCAGACAGCAGACTGACCGAAGAGGAGGTAAGGGGTTGGAGCTTGGGGATAATTATGAGGAGAGAAGGTGTGTGGGGGATGGGGGTGGGGGGGGGGGGGGGGGGGGAGGGAGGGAGAGAATAGAAAGGTGACTAGCTTGTGAAACCTCCAAATTCAATGTATATAACCTTGTGTTGTACGTTCGTCA
>JADBJO010004813.1:117500-132500 GCA_016801955.1 Conus betulinus | reverse complement strand
TCATGTTTTCTGGTTCCATTTTGGGTGTAGCTGCCTGTCCCTATCAAAACCAGGGATCCAAATGCATGAGTTAAATCTCTACAAGTGTTGGCCCATAGTATCATTTTTTGAGAGATGCGAACAACAAAAGAAGGGTCAGATTGTGCAATGTTGGTAAGAGAGATAATAACAGATGCAGTGGCTATGAGCTAAACATCTACCTCACAACAAAAAAGAACATCCACCCACACCTACCTAAACATACACACACAACACGCACACACACGCACGCACACACGCACGCACACACACACACACACACACACACACACACACACACACACACAGGCACACACACACACACACACACACACACACACACACACACACCAACTGCGCACTCCTTTTCCACTTTCTCAACCTATCGCATTATAACTTAAAAGGCGACAAATTTCAATCTGTATTCCTTCTTTACAATCGCTGAAATATCAACCCCCCATCTCCCCCCCCCCCCCCCCCCCCCCCCCCCCCCCCCCCCCCCCCCCCCCCCCCCCCCCCCCCCCCCCCCCCCCTTCGACCCCAAACGAACGAAACCCCACGATGCCATAACTAAAAGAAAACATACCCTTGAAAAGATCGATGTCTGCAGCGATCACTCAGTACAGTCAGCGGTGACAACGTTAGGGCCGTGGTCCGACCGTTCCCGTTATTGACATTACACACGGGTGAAGAAAGGAATTCACGGCAGTTCTTCAGATCTTTTGAACAGGAAACCGAAGCACCGCGCTGGCAAAGACTGGCCAAACAAAAAACGTGCGTGAAAAGAGACCGAGACCTGTTGCGACCAATAAAGATCACACAAGAAACACGTGTTACGCCGCACAAAATGGCTAGAGGATCTCTTCTTGGTGGGCAGAAGCGCTGACCTAAACTGATGCATGGAACGGATCGGTTCCTCCTCACTCAGTCGCTGGCTGGAACCACCTCTGCTGGTGTCCATAGTTGTATCGACTGATCTGCCCTGTCTGCATTCTCTGTGTCTTGGCCTACCAGTCAGCCACACATGGGGTCGCAGAGGTTAAAACCAACCAATCAACAAACCAACCAACGAACAACACAAAGAAGGCAGATCATACTTGGCATATCATATAACGCCGGACTGTAATTTATATAGGTGAAATGATTTTTTGGCAGTCTTTATTCCGAGAAAACCCGTGAAATTTATATGAAAAAGACGACAGAATCATTACCTGATATCCGTTAAAAAAAATCAAGGAAACCCAACTAACCATACATATCACAATAGGAGAGAGAGAGAGAGAGAGAGAGAGAGAGAGAGAGAGAGAGAGAGAGAGAGAGAGAGAGAGAGAGGCTTAATGGCTTAATGTGTGCACACATAGGGCGCGCTCGCTACCACTCACGCATTGAACACACACATGCTCTCATACTCAAACGTACGCACACGCGTGTGCGCACGCGCGCGCGTTCGCACACACACACACACACACACACACACACACACACACACTCACGACCCGTTCACCCTCTCTGCATATACAAAGCCTACTAAATCTTTTTCACGTGTGCCTCTCACCTTTGAGAGTCTTGACCTTACTACCACGGATCATTCCGTAAAGCACAACCAGCGTGTGCGCCTACCCCATCATGAAACACAATGCACTGAAAGGTTAGAGCAGACGTGTGTAAGAAAGGTACTGTGCCTTGACCGACAATACCAGCACGAGGCAGGTTATTCAATGAACTCACTGTATTCACTGTACCCGCAAAGGCCTTACATGCAAACGAGAAAGTTTCCAGTCTTGCCAACGCGAGTGCCGCTGTTCCCTTGTGAGAGTTACCTGTTAAAGCTTAAGAACTACACAGAAAGCAACGGAGAACAACACGTGTCTTGTGTTGGAGTTACCGTACAGCACCAAGTGTAACCCCATGCATTGCAAATGCCCACTACCTACCTCGGGTTGAACCTTAAGGACACAGCGAAGTATCATTCGCTATCATAATTTTTTATCAAAAAAAAAAAAAAAAAAAAAAATAGCGGAATCGTTGATATGGACTACAAAGACTGCAAGATCAGGCGAATCAAAGCTCTGAAAGAAAGTTAGTTTATTCCCCTGTTCAGCACTTATTCATATCCTTGGCCGTTGGTGTGATGACACGTATACACATAGCGTTTGTCATCTATGAGACGCTCTTCTAAAAACCTCTTTTTCTCTTTTCAGTCATTCATTTTCTAATCATCTCACCGTAAATCCTGCTCAGTGTGGGTTCGTAGCTTAGCAATGATGAGCGTAGCGTATAAAGACCAATCCTCACGCAGTGACACCTCCTTGATGAAACTGAAAACTGAAACGGATGCTTTCTTTTCATTACAGGGCACTGTGGGACAACATCAGGGTCTTGTAAGATCAGAAGTGATCCGTAGCCAATGTGGCAATCCATGGACATCAATCAGGAAGACGGCAGCTTTGGTTCGTGCGCGCGCGCGCTCTGTTATGATTGGTATCAGTGCACAGTACGGAAGCCTAAAAGCAGACTGCTTCACAAAAAGTATGGAATGGTGGAAACTATTGGTATTAGTGCACAGAGCGGAAGCCTAAAGCAGACTGCTTCACAAAAGTATGGAATGGTGGAAACTGGGTGTAACTGTCATCATTAACTGTTTTTCATCATTCAGGGCTAATTGGCGTTTCACATTTGTTTTCTTTGCTCTGACTCTGATGTCTTATCAGCATCAAACCAGCCATGATAAACGCCTTCATGTGAACGTACTTTCAAGTTACGTTAAACTTTTCTTACAGCGATAATTACCGTTTCTAAGTTGATATGATAGTGATCACATTTTCTAAATGATGATGATTATTATCATCATTGACAACAATACTTGCAGCTTTTGACATAGTTTGGCCACCCTTAAAGGCGAACCGCCCTTCACGATTGATACAGCCGAGAGGCTGTCGACGTCAAGCATGTTATGCTGAGACCCATGTTCCGTTTTCAGTTCTGCTATTGTTGTGGCTTACCTGGTCAGCGAGGGTCTTCAGAGCGCTGTCATCGCACAGAGGAAAGAGGCATGTGGTGAATGAAAAAAAGGGGAGAAAAGGGGGTAAATCTTTGGGAATGTTCTGGACAGCGTAGATGTCAGCCAAAGCTGTCCAGTTCTGATCACTTCAACCAGACATGCTAATTCAGATTTCATTTCTGGATCGACTCTTTTATGTCGCCCCGCAACAAAATTTGATGAATTCTTCCTTGAGTCACTGTCTACCTTTCCACCATCTTTTGTTCAAAGCGATTCCGTCCTCTGCCTGCGAAAATCGTGCTGACAGACAGACAGACAGAAGATAGACAGACAAATAAACAAACAGACAAACAAAAACCGACCGACAGAGACTGATGAAAACCCTACCTCCTTAACGTAAGTCGTCAACACATAGCTACAAACTATACGTCGAATTTACAACTAGAGACTGCTGCAAACACAATCTTCTCAACGTAGATATCCAACACATACCTATAAACTATACGCCTAATTTACAACACGACGACTAATCTATTGACATCATCCCAGCAGATCAGAGAAGGCAGAGCTGGGGGCACCAAGTGTCTCCCACCCCCACTATTTCCAGCCTGAGAGATCACAGTTTAAAGAAAATACTCATTTAATTGTTAAATGACTATGTGAATAACCATTACATACGACTAGACGCTGATCAATAGACAGTTATCTACTCTGGACACTGTGTGCAGTCTTCACCCGGTCGCCAGTTTATATAAAAAAAATTGCTGGCATGTCATAAAATGTACGACAAAGAAATGAGGACCTTGTAGAACAAAGACAGAGGAATGGGCCATAAAGATAGAAAAAAAACCACAGAGACCGACAGTAAAGAAAGTCATAAAAAGGCCGAGTCACAGGCAGCGACTGGAAGGTTGAACTAGCTTGGACGCTCTTTTCAGAAGACGGGAAAAACAATTAACAAAAGGTTTAAAAATTAAGTAGCATGGTTTAAGTAGCATGGTTTAAAAATTAAGTAGCATTACCTCTGCTTTAGCTTCTGTGCCATGTTGTTTCAGTACACTTTATCGCTAACACAATTGCCTGCAGGATTTAGAAGTCAGCCAAGAAGCCCTGAAATTATACTGCCGTTATCTCCCCCCCCCCCCCCCCCCCCCCCACGCCTTTTGTAATAAATAGAAACATTCGGTGACTAGTGCTCAGAATGATAAGAATTCTCGTTCTGTAGCTAGAAGCTCCCAGCATCCCCACTGGAGCAGACCATGCTCCGAGATTGGAATTTGCGTGATGGGTTTTTTTTTTTTTTTTAATGGTACAGATATGTTCCGACGTTATCTATACCACTATTGTGACGGCACTACGCTTGAAATATCCGTAGAGTGCCTTAGGCTCCGATAGCATACTGGGAATATTCTGTCCCACCTACTTTGCTCTTCTAAGAAAAAAAAAATAGCCGTAGAAAAAGAAATAGACACATAACAGAAAAAAAAAAAAATGATATGAAAACCCCAGAACAGCAAGCTCCTACTTCATCTCCTCCCCCCCCCCCCCCCCGCCCCCCCCCAACCCCCCCCCACCCCATACATACAGAGAGCAAGCACCCCATTTAAGTAATTTTGCACTTGTTAAAAACATGGGCCCGTTATACATGGTTTTGACATTCATTTTGTTTTGACAGCATGAAGAAAAACACACACGAAAACATTTAGCTAACGGGACATGTGACATACACATTCCCTGTTGTGTCCTAACGTGACCCGTTTTCCTTCTTTTCCTTTTTCTGTTTCGCTTCAGTGAACTTGACAGAGTAGTTAGCCAATGGAGAAACAACTAATAGTAAAATACTTGGAACTGAAGGGAATTAAATCATAACTTTAAGCCTATTTTCTTCTTTTTTGTGTGTCTTCCAACTTCCTTTTTTCTACTTTTATTTTATACTTTTTATTCCTCTCTCTCTCTCTCTCTCTCTCTCTCTCTCTCTCTCTCTCTCACTCACACACACACACACACACACACACACACACACACACACACACACACACACGCACACACACATACACGCATGCACACACGCACGTACGCACGCACGCACACACACGCACACAGACTTTTTTTCTACAATCAATTTTAAACAGTGGGACCTCAATACTCCTTTCCAGTCTAAATTCTTAGCTTTTTGATGCTCAAAATTTCATTTTCAATAACGTTTGCCTAAGATGTCGACCCATTCATACGCATAAAACTCCAAGATAATGCTGCTTGCGGTGCCCATTCGTCTAGTAAACACACAGATAAAAGGCACACAGAACAAGCAAGGAAACTGGTTGCTCTTGTCTGCATGTGTGCTAAATGAAGGAGTAGCCCAAGCATTATTGGTTTGGAGCTATATGCATGAAATAGTCTCATCGTGGGTGCAAAAATTTCCGTCTCTGTTTATCTTTACACAAACGCCCGTAGTATTCAGTAATGAATATGGAGATTTTATGCGACAACATGACGTCAAAACGGCTGTGTGCATCAGCCTGCTATTAAGTTCACGTGATCTTCGGTATCCAAAACTGGCCATACGCAAGCTTTCCATGCGTGCATATTCTCAATGTTTTGAGCGATTAACCTAAACTACATATAGTTGAACTACTTCATCACTAAAGACCTCACTGGTTGTAAAACTGTGGAAAATACAACCAGCACGCGGATCAGGGTGCAATAATACACTTTTGTTTTTAAAAACATACAATGCCAAACTGAATAGAGAATGTTTGACAAATACGATTTCTTCAGACATAATATACAAGAGACATCAACAATGTGCAGACCTACTCTCCAGACAGCAGTCAGCATGAGAATGTGAGACTTGGTCAAGAAACCAGCCAGCGCAGTGAAATCACACACTTCTTCCGTGCTACTTTCAAAGTGAGGCGACTGCAGGCGGAAATTGACACACATCTTCAGAACGATTCCTACTGAGTCCACTTAAAACAAGGACACACAAGTTACAAGACAAAACACGACGCGTTTCGACCTCTTGAGTCTTCTTCAGGTAAGATAAACAACGTTCATAACAATGAAGAAGGTACGTGATCGCTCGTTCTTCGTTTTCATTGTACTGAACGTTATTCATCTTGCCTGAAGAAGACCTGAAAGGTCGAACCCGTCGTGTTTTAGTCTTGTTACTTGTTTGTTCTTGTTTTTGGCGGACTCACTAAGACTCATATTACAGTTGTTTTTTTTTTAACGATGTTGTCAGCTAGACCCCAATTGCCTATTCCCCCCCCCACCTGGCTTTGTCTCCTCTGCTGCCTCGCTCTTCTGGTTGGGTTTTCGACAGCTGAATGTCTGGAAGCCATCCTGTCCATCACCTCCCTCCCTCATCATCCCCATTCCCTTACAGTTATTACATCGACTCGGTGGGAGTTATAGGAAAGCGATCCTACTGCCTGCAGCTGCTGGGGAGAGGCAGACAGAAAGCGGCAGGACGGGGGAGGGGTGGCGGGGGTGCAATGAGGAGGGTTAAGGACCGGGCACAGCCGGGTTAACAAAGTTCGGAACTACGCTAAAAAAATGGAGAGAGAGAGAGAGAGAGAGAGAGAGAGAGAGAGGAGAGGGGGGAGAGATGGCTGAGAGTGACAGTGGGGTGTGAAAGGTGGTTGTGGTGTGAGATGGTGTGGCTGCACAGAGGATAGGAGACAGACAGGGGGATGCAGAGAAGAGGAGGGGGTATTTTTCAAAGCCTGGCAAACACGGCCATTTCTTCAACAGTTACACGTTAGCAAAGAAATGTGCATGTGACAGGGCGCTTCTTACAAATTAGCTTTTGTCGGTGTAAACTCATCCCAGGCTTTCTAGTTCAGGTTGTTTTGGTCTGTTTTGCACCCGTGTTTTAGAGTTTTTTCTGATCTTCAGATTCTGTTTGACTGATTTCACATTTCGTAATCTCCCTCTTGGCTGTCGTTTCCCGTTTTTTTTTCCGTTTTGTAACATTTTTCATGATATCGTCTTAGCCATTTTTCATTTTTTAGTTTCCCCAGGTGACTGTCTTTGTCCATGTCATTATTTTGTAATATACTCCTCAAAATAACTGAACCATTCGGGTGTGTCTTTTTTCTGTTCTTTCAGAACGATTTTTTTTCAAGAAATCCACATGGTCTCAGAATTGTGATTGTTCCTCTCAAATAAATGATTAAAAAGTTGCAGATCATTTTGCTCAATGATTTAAGCTTTGACTTACATACTTCATAATCGAGCAAACAACGCCGAGCAGGAAAAGAAAAAAAAAACAGAAATCACTAATACATGAATCGACTTTTTAGTCATCTAGCATCAAATAAGCATGCAGCGTGCGAGCCGCTATGCATGTGAAAGTCGGTTCCTTACTGAAAACAGTTCAGCAAGTTGTGAAAACCAGATCGGTTTTAAGGCTTTTTATAAAGTTTGTTTTAATAATACCATCAAGATGAAGAGTGATGATGAACGACGGATAACTGTGGTTCCACGAAGGAGTTTCACAGTAAGAAGTTGGCATACCACTGGGAGAGAGCCACTGCGTTATTCAGAGACTGAGAGGCCTTTGCAACCCAGCAGGAAGCAGCCCACCAGAAGAGTGCCAACTGCCAAGTCACTTCGATGGTGTTCAGTGGTGCCTGTTCTAATCCAGCACATGCAATTACCTGCTAAACCCCTAAATGACAACTATGATTCTTTATTTTTGGAGCCAGCACGCTTGAGCATCTCCTACCGGAGGATTTAATCCCACCCTCCGTCCAGTGACTGTCCCCATGGACTCGCCAATAAAATGACCACGACATGGAGTCACCAAAGGTACAGACGAGGAGAGAACACGAACACCGAGAGCATGGCAGGAAGGGCCTCGGAATTTCAGACATTGTTCATGCTGACAGATGTGAATGTTGATGAATTTGTAGCTATGGAGTTCCGTTCTGATCAGAGATCACATGGCAGGATATGCACTACGATTTAATTTTATCATGTACCCTCGCATCAACAAGGCCCGCAAGATACAGACAGTGATGGTCAGGAAATTTGAGCAACACTCTATGAGACGCGTCCTTTATGTGGATGAAACCTGACTGTGTGGTTCCGGTCTTGGTATTTGAGCCACAGCAAGCTGGTCTGGGCAAAAACCCCTAACAAATGGCTCTGCTGAGAGTTGAAAGCGACACCTCCCCCCGCCAGCAATCTGCGACACTAATCACAGCGCTGTGGCAGCTGAAGTCATACTCCTCTTGAGACTGTCTTGTGTCCGTTTTGCCATTTTGTTTCATTTTCTCTTGAGGATTGTCTGTGTCCGTTATGCCATTTTGTTTCACTTTTCTCTCGAGGATAGTCTGTGTCCGTTTTGCCATTTTGTTTAGCTTTTCTCTTGAGATTCTGTATCTGTTTTGCCATTTTGTTTAACTTTGCTTTTGAGGTTGTCTGTGCCCGTTTTGCCATTTTGTTTAACTTTCCTCTTGAGATTGTCTGTTGGCGTTTTGCCATTTTGTGACCTTTCCCTTGAGACTGTCAGTGTACGTCTTGCCATTTTGTAACTTTTCTCTTGAGACTGTCTGTGCCCGTTTTGCCATTGCCTAACATCTTCCTTGAGACTGCCTGTGTACGTTCTGCCATTTTTGTAACATTTCCCTTGAGACTGCCACCGTTACTTACCCGGGTTTGTGGTATATATCTTGAAATAGTCTTTGTTCTTTTATTTTCAAGTTTTCGTATATACATCCGAAGATTGTCTTTCCCCTGTTTGCCATTTTGTAGTACTCTCATTGACACTTTTGTTCCAATTTCATTACGTTTTAAATGATACTGTCTTTTGTCTTTTCTCAATTCTGTAAAGTTGCTCTTCAAATTGATTTTTTTTTTAGCAGTCCATAAGGTTTTCTTTTGTTAATGTCTTACCACTGTTCCCATTCCATAATATTCTTCGCGAGATTATCTTATGTTCTTTTTGTCCATTCCGTAATGTCCCTCTATGATGATGATGTTGTCTTTATCCTTTATTTTCCATTCGAAAATGTTCTCTTTTGTCATGTTCCTTTCGATGCTGCCTTTGTCCCTCTTTTCCATCCTGTAAGGTTCATCTTGATATTGTGTTT
Organism: Conus betulinus; assembly: GCA_016801955.1. Lineage (NCBI taxonomy): Eukaryota > Metazoa > Mollusca > Gastropoda > Neogastropoda > Conidae > Conus > Conus betulinus. The sequence goes on along the minus strand of JADBJO010004813.1, from coordinate 123,380 downwards.
GTCATTTTTCAGTCTGACATGTTCTTCTTGATACCGTCTTTTTCCTTTATCCTCATGCCATAATGTTCCTCTTGATATCATCTGTCATTTTCTCAATATCATTTTCACACGTTCCGCAATACTCTTTTTAATATTGTCCTTGTCCTTTTGTTCCCATTTTCGTAACGTTTCTTTTCGTGTTGTCCTTGTCCTTGTTTCTCCTAGTCCATAATATTCCTCTTGATATTGTTTTTGTTATTTTCACTCATTTCGTAATGCTTCTTTTGATGTTGTCTTTATCATTTTTTCCCATTTTGTTGTTCCTCTTGATATTTTTGGGGTCCTTTTTTTTTCCTATTTTGTAACATTCCTCTTGATGTTGTCTTCCACTGGACCCAGACATCGCAGTTTTCATCCATTTTGTATTCTTCTTGAGATAGCCTTTGCCCTTCTTCAGATCTTGTAATATTCCATTTGATACTGTCCCTGCCTTGTTTTTCTCTTAAGACTTTTTCCCCCCGTTCTCTTTCTTTTAACATTCCTTTTTGAGTCTGTCTTTTTCGTGTTCTTCTCCACTTTGTAATACTCATATTGACACTGTCGTTACCCTGTTTTTCATTTTATAATACTCCCATTCACATTGCCTTGTCCTTTTTCTTTTTCGTGAATGTTTATTGTGTTTAGTCTTTCTTTCACTAATGTTAATCAAAATTTGTCTTTATTATTTCTTTCACAAATTTTGACATTCTTATCAATACTCTCTTCGTCATTTTTTTTTTTTCAATTTTGTAGTGCTCCCATTGAGATTTTCAATATTCTTGTCCTCATTTCGTAGTGTTCCTCAACGAACTGTTTTTATTTCTGTGTGTTGCTTTAGTTTTTGTGGCCCACTATTGCTCTTGACATTGCACATGTTTTCCTTTCTTCCACCTCACAGATACATATATCTTCAGACCATCCCAGTTCTTTTTGTTTCTATTCCTTTCATGGCATCCCCCTTCATATTGTTAATATTGATTTAACCCGTTTTCGTGACATTCATCTGGAATAACTTCATTCCTTAATTGATTTTCATTTCTCTCGAGATTGCCTCTTCGCTTGATTACCCTCATCCTTCGAATGAAAAGAAAAAGAAAGAAGGAGAGAAGGAAAGAATGACTGAAAAAAAAAGAGAAAGAAATACAGACAGAACCAGAACAGTTCGATGATGGAGCTGTGTTGGATGGTTGCTGTGTGTTCATGCACATCGTACTGCAGCCTGAAGCAGCTTGCTAAGAAAGCCTGCTGCAAGCCCTTTGCGGTCGGCTGGGCTGCAAACAGCCTGGCTTAATCTGCATGACTTCCCAAAGCGATCAATCTGGACAAGTGGCTTCTAAACTGCAGAGTGCAGAGAGCCCCTGAGACGTGAGAGCCAAGCAGAAAACGAAGATTGACCTGTTATTGGATTCCTTTCAAATTTATAGTCTGTGGACCATGGGTTAGAGTGGTGGGTAGGTCGGAACGGAGGAATGGGGGAGTGGTAGTGGGGTGGGGTGGGGTGGGGGGGGTGGGGAAGAAGTGGAGAATGAGGGGAAGAGGAACAAGGAACTGGGAAGCGAGTAGAGAAAAAATGTGTCTCTGTGTGTGTGTGTGTGTGTGTGTGTGTGTAGGTGTGTTGTGTGTGCGTCAGCGTGCGCGAGCGTGCGCGCGTGTGTTTGTATCTATGTGTGTGTGTTTTGAGGGGAGAGAGAGAGAGAGAGAGAGAGAGAGAGAGAGAGAGAGAGACAGAGACAGAGAGAGAGACAATGAGACAGTGAGAGAAGGACCATGTCAACGACAGTGACAACGATTATTCATTTTACAACAGTCAAAGTATTTGGTTAACTTAGCCTTTTTCATACTTGCCAATACTTTCTATTAAAACAGCACTAACTCAACAATACCATGCATCAACACATGGACACATATATGTTGTAAGACAATCTGAAATGGCACCTTACAACTGAGATGGAAAAGGGTAATGAGAGGAAAGAACTTAGAGCAACATCATCAAGAATATACACAGTTCACACGTGATATTATCCAGAGTATAGAAAAAAATTATCAGACCACTCTCTCTCTCTCTCTCTCTCTCTCTCTCTCTCTCTCTCTCTCTCTCTCTCTCTCTCTCTCATAAGTGTACACAGAAATGACAATTCAAATACTGGCTCAGTTTCTCTTCGCTTCATGATCAAAACCATCATGCGCATTCCATCGTGCACTTTTAAGGTCTGTTTCGGATGTGTATGTTTTTAATGTATATGTAGCAAAATATCTGCGACTGCATGGTGTTTATCTGAATGAAAACAATCTCAGTAAGAGATAATAAAGAGAAAACCTACCATGAAAATGAAAATGAATGATATCTTAATCTATATCACACACATACCCGTGTGTGCACACACGCGCACGCACACACACACACACACACACACACACACACACACGCACACACACACACACACACACACACACACACACACACACACAGAGAGAGAGAGAGAGAGAGAGAGAGAGAGAGAGAGAGAGAGAGAGAGATTCATATTTATTGCTATCCCTTTCACCCATTCTCTTCCTCCACCCACCCCCACCCCCCCACCCCCACACCCCCGTCTCTTTCCTCAACAGTTTATTGCTTCCCCTTTCATTATTCTTGCCACCACCCACCCCATCCACCCCTTTCCCTTCCTCCAATCTCATCAGCGTATTTACCTACACTTAGTAGCCAACGAGGTAGACAAGTCAGGATGGAGGGGTGCTTGGGTCGGGATTAAGAAACACCTAGTCAGACAGACGGAACAGACAGTTAGCCCACCCCCACCACCATCCCCCCCCCCCTCCTCCACCCTCCAACTCCCACCATTCCAATTTCTCCTCCCCTTTTTTCTCTCCTCCCCCCCCCCCCTCTCTCTCTCTCTCTCTCTCCCCTCTCTCTCTCTCCCCCCTTTCTGCACTCAGTCTGTCGGTTTAGCCAGCCAGGGGATGGGGGCAAGATGCGATCTACGTCAGCACGTATTGTGTACTCAGTCGTCAGCGAACAGGGTGTACGACGTCAGCAAGTCTGAGCTTCTGTTCGTCGAGTAAATAACCCTTTCCGTCGTGATGTGAATCTCCAGTTAACTGTGTCTGAATAAAAGAAAATAGTAGAACGTGTCCAGACTCCCTGCCATGAATGGGAATCAAAAAAGTCCTTCAACGTTCCAGGACGAGTTTGAAAGAAGAAATAATCAACCCTTGTAAAAAAAAAAAAAAAAAAAAAAAAAAAAAAAAAAAAAAAAAGGGGGGGGAACATTACGTTTGTCTGATTTTAATGGAGAGAAGAAGAAGAAGAAGAAGAAGAAGAAGAAGAAAGAAGGAAGAAGGAAGGAAGGAAGGAAGTGAACAAGGAAAGAAAGAAAGAAAGAAAAAGGAGAGGAGGACGAGCAGCAGCAGCAGGAGGAGGAGAGAGAGAAGAAGAAGAAGAAGAAGAAGAAGAAGAAGAAGAAGAAGAAGAAAAGAAGAAGAAGAAGAAAAAGAAGAAGAAGAAAAAGAAAAATGGATGAAGAAGAAAGAAAGAAAGAAAGAGGAGGAGGGGTGGAGAAGGAGGATGGGGACGAGGAGGAGATGGAAGAAGAAGAGAAGGAGGAGGAGGAGGAGAGAGGAGAAGAAGGTGAAGTACAAAAAAGAAGAAAACGAGAGAAGGAGAAGAAGAGGAGGAGAAGGGAGAAGATGAGAAGGAGGAGGACAAGAATGAGGAAGAGGAGGAGGAGGAGAAAAGAGGAGGAGAAGGAGACTATGAAACTAAAAAAAAAAAAAAAAAAAACGACCATACAAAACTATAATCGAAGCTACGAAGCGCTGGTCAGCAAGCACAGAGGGATAATGACCATCAAGCCTATCCTCTGAATGGCCCTAGTACATTAGCTCACTACTCTATACCAGGTCAACCCTGGTCAAAGGTAGAGATCTGACCTGTCCAAACCTTTTGACCTGGCTGCTGTAAAGCCCAGATCACCAGCCCTCATAGTCGCTCTGCCTGCTCATCCATCTGATGACCATGATGGAATCACATCACCGCTGACAGCTCGGGGATTATCTTCACCTTTGATCATTCTCCCTCGGTGTGCTGGGCGAGGCCGATGATGATGATGATGATGATGATGATGATGATGATGATGATGATGATGATGATGATGATGATGATGATGGTGATGATGACGACGACGATGATGATCATCATTATCATCATGATGATGGGAGAAGCTTAAGGTGAGGCGCCAGGGGGAGAGGAGAGGTTGCTGTTTTATGTGCTGACGTCTCCCTGTCTACCTTACTAATGGATGTCAACGACTGGCGAAAAAAGAGTTGCCAGCGTGATGCCAATGCCAGAAAAGCCAGCAGGAACTGCTACAAAGGGAAAGAGTTACAGAACCTGCTCTGCCAATTCAAAAGTATCTTCCCGAGGTTTTCTGTCTACCTTTGTTGTGGACATCTCTTTTGCCTTTCACACCGTCACAGAGAGAGAGAGAGAGAGAGAGAGAGAGAGAGAGAGAGAGAGAGAGAGAGAGAGAGAGAGAGAGAGGAGAGAGAGAGAGTATTCAGATTCGAACACAACAAATATGAATGTGTGCATTGTGGTACAAGATTTGTTTGACCATTTACAAATGGAAAGGGAAGGTGGGGGGGGGGGGGGGGGGAGGGGAGTGAGGAAACAGCATGGATTATGCGTTCTGCACGAAGCAAACTTTACTATTTGGATAACACCATCACACCGCAAAGAATATATCATCATGATGCGACCGGATACCAGTCCATGGGTGCTTTATTGCATACAAAGCTACCATACTTTTCATGGTGAAACAATCTCTTCCTAACACTGCGGAGAAAGTGCACTCGCTACAATATGCCCCCATCAAGGATTCCCTTTTTGTAACAATGCTTGAACTGGCTAGCAAAAGTTCTGATCTCTCTTCCACACTATCTTTCGATGATTTCTTTATGTCTTTTTTTTATATTGAATTGCAGTCGTTCACTAAAGCCACTCTCTTTTTTTTTTAAAGCAGAGCACACTCTCTGGAAGTCGGTTTTTTTTCTTTGGGTCACAACTGTCGAATCTCTGTTTCACAACCATGCCAACTGTTTTTCTGTAGTACAGTATTGGTCTGTGTCCACAGGACGTATTTCTGATCAGATCAGAGACTAAGACAGAAAGAAAGGCATGCAGTTAGTCTTCTTTTGCATTTTGCACAGATGGCATGTCAGAGAGTTTGTTGAAACCCTTTTACACCAGTTATGATATACTGTAACATCTATTACTCCAAATATGCATATTTTTTTTCAAATGAATTTTGATACACCTGTCAATGATAAATACAAGAGACCTTTCACTTGTTAATTTAAGTGTTTTAAAACAAAGGTTGTCTGTCACTATCCTGGATATTTCAATTTCAGTTTAGCTAACTGAGCAATCCATTAATCTTAAGTAAAGTTCTTGCAACTGCATATTAATATTTTCGAGCCCCTTGATTCAGCAATACTGTTCTAAAGCCGTTTTGAAATGATCAGTTACTTCAGCCACATCAGTCTCTCATAAGCGTGAACAAGCATGTGTTTTTATCCTTGCATATCTACTGCACTAAACAAACAAATTGAGAGAACAGGGTGAAGACCAGTTTCCGCAGACAAGAGTATTTGGTCTTTCAAGACACACCCCCATCTTTGCTTCCCCCTCTTCTACTACCGTTCATGCAAAATAGTGAATCTTCAGAATAACAGAACAACAGAATCATGCAGTCGCAATATTTCAGCACAAACATCTATTAACAAGCAGAGCTGCTTATAGTTTAATTAAAACATATTTCTAATCAACCATTTTGAAATGCTAACAAACATGTATAAAAACAC
>JADBJO010004813.1:107500-112500 GCA_016801955.1 Conus betulinus | reverse complement strand
TGTCTGTCGGTTCGTCTGTTCTCTGTCTCTCTGTCTCTCTCTCTCCCCCCCCCCCCTCTCTCTCTCTCTCTCTAGCTCTTGTGCCCGTCTCAGTCTGTTCTGTAGTTCCGTAAGCCGATTTCGTTGTCTTGACACCACCATGACAATAACACACCCAACCGAAGGGGGGGGGGGGGGGGGGGGGGGGGGGGGGGGGGAGAGGGCATGGCAGGTGGAGGGGAGGGGGAATAGAGGTTGGGGATGAAGGAGGTGTTGGGGATGAGGGCTGTGGGGGAAGAGGGGGGAGGGGGCGGGGACCAGAGCACTATCTTTGGTAAAAATAATAATAGATCCTTCAATCTCGAACTAAAAGAGGTCAGAATGCAAAGTTGGTATCATGTAAACTCCTCATCGACAGAGGCAGTGACAGTCTCTAAGCAGTACCGTAAAGAATTAAGATATTCAAGATGTCAAGAAACAAAGGACCAAATACAGAAAAATCCTAAATCACTCTAAATCCCCAGACAGTTAAAACTACACATGCAATACATTAAAAAATAAAAAGAAACTTGTAAACAATCCAACAGCAATCAGGTAACCTTAACCCACAAAATGGTCAGATGCAAACTACATGTTCTAATTCATTCAAAATAATCAGTCCACCCAAATTCACAAAACCATCAGATACAAAAATCCCACCCAAATTCAATTAACAATCAGAAAATAATGCACCATCCAAAACCCACGAAATGATCAAATCAAAATTCAGTGAACGATCAAAAATAATCAACCTCTCAAAACTCACAAATCAAATCAAACCAAATCACAAATAACAACTAAACCAAACATCCAGTATGAATTAATTACATAAACCAAAAAAAATCACAACCCAACATCAAATACGAACAATTAATCAAATAAACAGAAAAAAAAAAAAACCGGACCAAACACTCACAAATCAGCCAAACCAACCATCCAATCAAAATTGATTCAACGATTTGAAAAGCAAATCATCAGCCCCCCAAATTCACAAAACGACAAAAAACGAAATATCGAATAGTGATATATTAAACGATGAAAAACGTTTACCCCCAAACCCGAACAAATACACAGCTAGTAAAACAAACAAACAAACAAACAGACAAACAAACATACCAGACAACACAACAACAACAAACAAACCAAATTCCCGGGGCAGCCAACGAATAGTATTTTCCAGATGTATTGACAGCAGCCTTAAATATTCAAAGCTAGAGTCTCGTCAGTCCCTCCCTCCCTCCCCCCCCTCTCTCTCTCTCTCTCTCTCTCTCTCTCTCTCTCTCTCTCTCTCTCTCTCTCTCTCTCTCTCTCTCTCTCTCTCTCTCTCCGTAGACCTATCCTCTCTCAATCTCAATTTCCTCCGTCTCTCTCTCCTGTTCCAAACTCAATCTCTCTAAATCTCGTGGAAATTACCTTGGATCTATACTCTCTCTCTCTCTCTCTCTCTCTCTCTCTCTCTCTCTCTCTCTCTCTCTCTCTGCCTGTCTGTCTGTTTGTCTGTCTGTCTCTGTTTGCTTCTGTCTGTCTGTCTTTCCCTCTCCCCCCCCCTCTCCTCTCTCTCTCTCTCTGTATGCGTTTGTGCGTGCCGTGCGCGCGCTGCGTGCGTGGTGTGTGTGTGTGTGTGTGTGTGTGTGCGTGTGTGTGTGTGTGTGTGTGTGTGCTGGGGGGGGGGGGGGGGGAGAGTGCGTGCAGGTGTGCGTGCTTGCGTGTATCTCGCCCTCACACTCTGTGTGATCCTCGTTATCTCTCCTCCCAAACACAGCTTCCATAATCGATAGGTATTTAAAAGCCCGGTCCCATACAGGCGCTTGATCAGATAACCTTTGGTCACCAGGTGGCAGACCTTATTTCCGCTCCATTCGCCCTAATCCGCCTCTTTCTGGTCATCACCAGATGGCGCCCCTACTGGACTGGATGAGGGGTTGGCTGGAACATTTTTCTGGACTGGAGTGCAAGGAGCTGAACGGGATTTCCTTGGACTGGAATTGGATTTGGATTGTGTTCGGAGCGATTGGATTGTCTTGGGGGAAAAAACTGGGTTATGTTGGACTGGACTTTGTTGTCTTGGACTGAATTGTGTTTCAATGGACTTGTGTCGGGTTGGGTTGGATTTTGTGGGACTGGATTTTGTTGGATTGGACTGGTTGGTGTTTTGCTGGATTCTGGGGCTTGGATTGGATTGTGTCGTATTGAGTCGTTAAGTCTAGAACAGGATCGTAATGCACTGGATTCCCTGACACTTTACAGTACTGAATTCTATGGCACTTTTACTGTATTCTATGGTACTTTACTGTATTCTATAGTACTTTACAGGGGGTATCCTTGGTACTTTACCATACTGTATTCTATGGCACTTTACTGTATTCTGTGATACTTTACATGGGATCCTTGGTACTTTACAGTACTGTATTCGTCGGTACTTTACTGTGTTCTATGGTACTTTACAGGGGGTATCCTTGGTATTTTACAGTACTGTATTCTATGACACCTGTTCCTGTATTCTATGGTACTTTACAGATGTATTCCATGATACATTACAGCACTGTAATCCATGGTACTTTACAGTTTTCCAAGGTACTTTCCGTAGTGTATTCCAGGTTTATTATTCCCATGGTTTTACAGCACTGTATTCCATGGTTTACTTACAGCACTGTATTCTATGGTACCTTAGATTTTTCCGTGGTACTTTACAGTACTGTATTCGTCGGGTACTTTACAGTACTGTATTCCATGGTGCTTTACAGTATTGTTTTTCATAGCCCTTTACAATTCTGTATCCCATTAGACTTTATGCTAATTAATCCAGGGTTCTTTACAGCACTGTATTCCATGGTACCTTACAGTTTTCCGTGGTACTTTACAGTACTGTATTCCATGGTACTTTACAGTATTGTTTTTTTCATAGCCCTTTACAGTTCTGTATCCGATCAGACTTTATGGTATTTATTTCAGGGTTCTTTACAGTACTGTATTCCATAGAATGTTAACCACTGTAGACCATGATACTTTCCAGCACGGCATTCCAAGGTATTTCATTGCACTGCATCCCATGGTGATTCACAACGTTGTATTCCGTGGTACTTTTAAGGTCCTGTGTTATCACGTGGTGATTTAAAACACTGTATTCCATGACATTTCATGGTACTGGATTCCATGGTCCTGCCCAGTACTGTGTTCCATGGTCTACCTTTTTGGCCGACTCTGGGGAAAAAGTCCAGCGGACGGTGAGGAAAAGACCCGCTGACTGCAGGGAAATCCCCACTGACAGCGGGGGAAAGACTGCAACCCATGATCCTCTTCAGAGGGCACGGAATACCATGAGGCCAAAGCTTTGGCTGTGCCTGTAATTGTACTGGTGTCACCTATCACTGAAACAGGGATGACTCTGCGGGTTACACGCAGCAGTGTGCTCGAAAGTAGCGTCTTTTGCCGGTTTGTACTGGCTTCAGAGTTGTTCTTTAAGGGGTCAGAATGTCCTCTGCTGGAGAAAAAAAAAAACCGTCTCAGAGGGGATGTTCATGCCAGTTAAAAAGAAAACCGTTTCTGCTCGAGACAAACCGGTTTCCCGAACCGTCACACATGTAAATCGGTTTTTCCGATAGGTGTCGGCTTTATAGCGCTTCTGCACTATTCGAAGGTACTGTACGATTCTATATTCTGTGGTAGTTTTCGTTATGGTATTCTATGGTACCACTACCGTGTTTAATGTATTTGAAAATATTGTTGTCAAACTAAATTCTGACCGTCTGCATGTCTATGTGAGCCGGCATAAAAGAGACCTAAAACATAACAAAAGAGAAAACAGAAATAGGGGGGGAGGGGGATAGGAGTGAAGAGGGAGAAGCGAGGAATGAGAGAGAGATGAGAGAGAGAGAGAGAGAGAGAGAGAGAGAGAGAGAGAGAGAGAAGAGAGAGGAGAGGGAGGAGGAGGGAGGGAGCTAGGGAGGGAAAAGTATAAAGACCTAAAAAAAAAAAAAAAAAGGGAAAGGAAAGTAGAAAAAATATGAAGGAAAAAAAAAAAAATCAAAGACAGAAAGGAAAGAGGGCAAAGTTTGAAGGAATGAAAGGATGAAAAAAAAAAAAAAAATGCACAGAGAGGAGATAAAGAAGAGAAAAGAAAAAAAATGATAGAAGTAAGGAAGGAATAAAAAGAAAAAAAAGTGAAAGCTTGAACAAAAAGGAGGGACAAAATTGAAAGAATAAACAGACTAGAAAGAAGGAAACAAAATCAATAAAAAGCGAAGACATGAACGACGAAAATGACAAAAAAAAAGAAAAAGAAAAACAAAGAATGAAAGAGAGGGGAGAAATACAGGAAGTGGGAAACAAAGGCTGGGAGGATGGAAGTAAAGAATGAAGGAAGGAAAAAGGAAAAAAACAATCTTCCTGTTCATTACTTTACTTGCTTCTCTTCTTTCTCAAACACACACACACACACACACACACACACACACACACACATACACACACACATACACACACACGCACGCACGCACGCACGCACGCACACAAGCATGCACGCACGCACGCACACACATATACACACACGCGAACGCATTGCTTGTGTAAAGTTAAGGTTGCAGACAATAATCTTCAGCTGCGCCACGGCCAATTACGCACAATCACTATGCTATGCTCTCTCTCTCTCTCTCTCTCTCTCTCTCTCTCTCTCTCTCTCTCTCTCTCTCTCTCTCTCTCTCTCTCTCTCTCTCTCTCTCTCTCTCTCACCACTCGTTAAACGTTCGGACCCGATACTTTATCTTAAGTTGCCCTACGACCAATTACTTTCAATCACCATTCTCTCTCTCTCTCTCTCTCTCTCTCTCTCTCTCTCTCTCTCTCTCTCTCTCTCTCTCTCTCTCACTCTCTCTGTGTCTGTCTGTCTGTCTGTCCGTCTGTCTTTCTCTCTCTCTCTCCTCTCTCTCTCTCTTTTCCTCTCTCTCTGTACACACACACACACACACACACACACACACACACAC
>JADBJO010004813.1:92500-102500 GCA_016801955.1 Conus betulinus | reverse complement strand
ATTTCTGTGTCTCTCTCTCCTCTCTCTCTCTCTCTCTCTCTCTCTCTCTCTCTCTCTCTCACACACACTCTCACACTACACACACACATCTCTCTCACATCTATATTTAGTCATTCTATCTGATAAATCCATCCCATCTATCTATCTATTCTACCCCTATCTCTCTATTTATACATCTCATCTTTCACATACATGCACACCCCCCCCACAACAGCAAGTTGCAATCTAGCTAAGGGCTAGCCCCTTAGCAGCAGATGAGAAGATCAGAGGGGCCCCTTTTCGAGCGCATCCAAAGTCCTACATACATACATACATCCTTACCCGTAGAACACTTGCCCCACAAAGCCAAGTTGCCCCATTAGCAGAAGGGGCTGCCCCTTCTGCAGCAGAGACGCAGAGGAAACGAGCGCATCCCCCCCCCCCCCCATCTCATTATATTCAGTGCCCCCCCAGAACCCTTGTGCCCCACTTGTGCCCCACTTGTGCCCCCCTTAAGGCCGAGCCTTCCCCCCCGCTCTCTCTGCCTTTGTGTAATCTTTCTTTTTGTTACTATTAACCCCCCCCCCCCCCCCCCCTCTGTATCAAAACACCTCTCTCTTTCTCTCTGTTGTCCACAGTCTTTATCTGTGTGTGTCTGTCTGTTTCTCTCTGTGTCACTCGTTCTCGTTTTCTTCGTATTTCTCTCTGTCTTCATCCGTGTATACACCTCCCTCTGTCCCCCTGTCTGTCGCTTTGTCTCCCTCCCTCCTCCCTCTCTGTCTGTCTCTGTCTGTCTGTCTCTGTCTCTGTCTCTCTCACATACACGCGCGCGCGCGCGCGCGCGTCACACTCATCACACTCTCTCACACACACACAACACACACATATATAAATATTATATATATACGCACACAACACACGCACACACACACAAACGCGCGCGCGCGCAAAGTATCCATATTTTCTACCGACATACACACAAACACACACACACAACACACACACACACACACACCCACACACACACAGTTTTCTCTCTCTCTCTCTCTCTCTCTCTCTCTCTCTCTCTCTCTCTCTCTCTGTGTGTGTGTGTGTGTGTGTGTGTGTGTGTGTGTGTGTGTGTGTGTGTGTGTGTGTGTGTGTGCTGGTGTCCTGATGCCCATCTTCTCGTCAAGGGGAACGACCCCAAGCCTTAATTCCCCCTGTCTCAGGTTGCCCCCTCAGGCCTTTGAAAGGACATCCACGGCCACCGATCTATTCCTCCCTTGCGTGCGGGCTCCCGCTTGCTCAGGAGTGGAATTAGATGTGGAGACAGCGGCGATAGAGCCCCCCAGAGAGGCTCTCTGCTTATTCTCAGGGGCCAAAAAGGCTCCATCCGTCCGCCGGCACAAACGGGCTGCACGTGCACGCTTGTTCACGAGGATGGACGACCCAAATCTGCATGCTGGTTTAGTTGCTGGTTACACAGACACGCTAGGACACGCACGAGCGAGCGTGCGCGTATACACGCAAACACACACACATACGCATACGCGCGCGCGCGCGCACGCGCGCGCACAGGTACCTTTCTCTCTCTCTCTCTCTCTCTCTCTCTCTCTGGATATAGATAGATAGATAGATAGATAGATACACTCTCTCTTTCTTTCTCTCAGAGAAAGGGAGACAGAGAGAGAGAGAGAGAGAGAGAGAGAGAGAGAGAGAGAGGGAGAAGAGAGGAGAAACAGAGAGAACGAGCAACAGCGCAGAACGACACAAATACACACACACACACCACCCACGCACGCACGCACGCACGCACGCACGGACACACGCACGCAAACAGAGAGAGAAAGAGAGAGAGAGAGGAAGGGACAGAGAAACTCGTTATCTATGAATGACAAAATGACATCGTATAAAAGGGGGAAAATAAGATAACAATACCTATCACAACAATTCTAATACTTCCTCTAATCTCGCACTGACAGCTCCATTCACCATGTAGCAAAGATGTAATGATACCTTTATCATTACTAACTGACAGAAGATTTCGTGCGTTTAATTGTTGTTGTCGGTATATGATTCATACTGGAGAGAGAGAGAGAGAGAGAGAGAGAGAGAGAGAGAGAGAGAGAGAGAGAGAGAGACTTCCGGGGCGTTTCTTTTTAAGCAATGACGGCGGGACACAGAACAATGCATAACAGCCACCCCTGATGTGCAGGAGTAACATATCGCATAATTATCTACGGCGGAACAATCGCAACAGAAAATCAGAAAGCCAAGCCATTTCACGAACACGCTCTGAAACAGCACAACGACTCGAAATGCCACAGGCTATGTATGGTGTCCTCACAGGCATCAAAATCCTGTGAAATCGTTTCCTTCATGAAAATGGTAATGTCGTGCAAGAAAACACTGGTTTTTACGGTTTGCAATGAACTAAGTAATTATGAAGATGTTGTGGCTTTGTAATGACTCAGTGAGGAAACTCTTTCTCCTTGTTTGTTCTGTGTGCTCTGTCTTAGCATTTCTGCTAATCGATTTCATATCGTAAAGCAGCATTCATTTGCAGTTATGGGTATGTGATTATTTCATAATTGGAGAAAGAGTTGCCATATTTGTTCGTTGTTTCCTGTTTACTGTTCTCTGCCTAATTGAAGGTTTCCTTTTTAAATGACTTTTTTCCCCTGCTTTTAGGTCTTTGATGATTCTCTTCCATCATACCTGTCCATGCTATGGGCAAACCTGTGATCAGGTACTCTCTCCGTTCCTCCAATCAGAACCTTCTGAAGATCCACAAGTGAAATCTAAAATCCTTCTGTGAGCGAGCGGTCTTTCAGTTTTGCTCCAACTGTTCGGAACGCATTTCCCCTTCCCTTTACACACTCTACCCCTTTCCGATCTCTCTCCCCCGTCCCCCTCATCCCCCCCCCCCGCCTACAACTTCTTCCTACTTTCCTTATTTCAAAACACGTGAAAAGCTTTATTTTCACTCAGGCATTTTCAGACAACTCTGCTTCCACATATGTGTGTGTGTGTGTGTGTGTGTGTGTGTGTGTGTGTGTGTGTGTGTGTGTGTGTGTGTGTGTGTGTGTGTGTGTGTGTGTGTGTGTGTGCGTGTGTGCACAATACGTTCTGTAGTAAATTGGTTGTTACATTTGAACGAATGAAAGTATGAACGGTATACAAAGGCACAATGCATAATTTTCAAGTGGAACTGCGGTATTTGAATATTATTTATCACTATATGATGGTCAAACGTGACCACCGTGGAAAACGGTGATTGTGACTCATAAAACCTGATAATCGACTCGTGAAAACAGTGATCATGACATGAAAACAGGTAATCATGATTAACGCCAACATATAATTGTAACCCCCAAAACATAAAAAACCCAACACAGAAAATGTGCCTAAAGAAACAATTATCCTTTACGAAAACAGGTAATTATGACTCATGAATACAGATAATTCGGACACATGAAAACAGATCATCACAATTCATACAAACAGATGATTGTGACTCATGAAAACTAGAATTACAACGCACAGAAACATGCAGTTAAGACCTATGTTCAGGCACTCCCCTGGTATCACTGAGATCATTGCATGGATTGCGAACACGAACACACAGACCGCGAACAGACTGTTTTGTACCAGCGCAAAATATCGGAAGCCGTTAATGACAGCTACTGTATAATCCTTGGTGGTAATTCTTGATCAGGCTTTTCTAGTTTAAAGGACTGTTTTCTGGGTATGGTCGCCCTGCGCGGCGTCTTCCATTCCTCGCACCGATAATACTGTCAAACTGCACAGAAAAATCACTGTTTCGTCGAACGAAAGAGACACATAAATTACAAGACAAAATACATTCTCTTGAAACGTGTTTGTCTCCTTCGTTCGGCTGCACAGTAGATCCTCTCTGAGTTTGTTTTAGGACGACACAGTCAAGTAGCTGGACATTTTCACAGATCACGAACAGTTCCAAGATCAATATCACCATTCTCAACTTATGTAAAAAAAAAAAAAAAGTTTTAAAGTGACATGATTGCTGGAAATTGAAACAAACTTAAAAGAAAAATTACTACTTTGCCGAAGGAGACACACAAATTAAAAGACAAAACACGACGCGTTTCGACCTCTTTAGTCTTCTTCACGCAAGGCAAACACCATTCAAGCCAATGAAAACGAAGGACGAACAATCACCCATCTCCTCAAATTGGGCACAAAAGGGATGTGGAAAGTTCAGACTTAAACACGATCTCTAGGAAGAGGAACTGGGCATGAAAACAGGGCAACTTCTGGCGCCGTCCGAACCCTACGATAGATTTTACTACCCGCTCCTGGCGGCTGTAGAAAAGAAACAGTTTTGTGCTTGTTATGCACAGACTACTCTTTTCCTTATTATTAATATTGATAGTACTTTTAAGGCGCCTGTACTCGGTAAGAGGTCAAGCTGTGAGCGATTTACAGACAATCCCACGCTTTCGTTTACACAACGGGCTGCTTACCAGGGTACAGCTGACTGAGACGCTGACTGCTGGAGCAAATCTTTCGTTTTCCTTGTCTTTCAGTCTAGCAACAGTCACTCAGTTCCTCATTCATTCTTATGCTTGTCACACAGGATGCATGCTGTATGTGTACGTGTTATCCATACCAACGGCCAAGCTGGCCTCGACCGAAAGTTTATGATGGGATTTTACGTGTATGCAGGATGTTACGCGTTCTCCCGCGGAACATCGGTTTATGATCTCATTCGTAGGACTTTTCGGGAAACGGAATCATAACTACTACAGGGTAAAAATCTCCCGCTACCGAAACGGCCCGGCAGAGATTCAAATTCCCAGGCAGTGGATCACATTACGAATCAGGCACTCTGTCAACCAAATCATAGCAGCCAACCCGTCTCATCTAACTGGCGAAGAAGCACAATTATGCATTCTACGTGACGTAAGGCTAGTGGACTGTAAAACATGTTCTTACAGATTGTTGGGACTTACGTGATGTCAGACATAAACACGTCCCAGCAGTGCACAAAAACCTTGTTCAAGTATGAACTGCTTAGTATCTGACGTGACTTTTTTTTGTTCCTAAAAGGGATAAAACATTTTTTCATCTGATCTAAGATTTTATGGAAGAAAGATTTGGCGCAATTCTTGCATGGTTGAAGATTTTTTAAACAACTTTGTAAGAAACAGATCTTGATAATATGACCGCCGTTGTACGGTCCCTTGTGGCCAGTTAGGCAATAACCTGGTCTGAATAGGCCTGGTAGGCCATGAAAGATGTCAGACTCTTATTCTAAGGTCCCAGGTTTCATTCCCACCCGAGATAGCCCATTAAAAAAAAACCAGATTTTCTCTTCGGAGTTAACAGTCAACACCAAGTTATTCGGGAGAAGACTTGAAACTGAGGTCTCATGCGAAACCACATGCATTAAAAATCGTTAAAATCCCCTTCCACCTTTCGCAGAAAAGCAGGACTCATGTGACCATGGGATGGATGGCACAAAACAAAACCACCTGCACACTGGTGTGGTGTTTAGACAACACTCCTGAAGAGGAAGGTGGCTACCGTAATGCTGGGTATTATAGTCGCATGCACAAACATCTCACCAACGATGAAGTCGCAAACACAAACATCTCACCAACGATGAAGTCGCAAACACAAACATCTCACTAACGATGAAGTCGCATACACAAAACATCTCACCAACGATGAAGTCGCATACACACAAACATCTCATTAACGATGATGTCGCATACACACAAACATCTCACCAATGATGAAGTCGCATACGCAAACATCTCACAACGATGAAGTAGCACACAAACATCTCACCAACTTTCGCATACAATGACCAAGGTGAAGTCGCATACACAAACATCTCACTAACGATGAAGTCGCATACACAAACATCTCACCAATGATGAAGTCGCATACACAAACAAACATCACAAACCTCTCACCAACGATGAAGTCGCATACACAAACATCTCATCAATGATGAAGTCGCATACACAGACATCTCACCAACGATGAAGTCGCATACACAAAATATCTCATCAATGATGAAGTCGCATACACACAAACATCTCATCAATGATGAGGTCGCATACACAAACATCTCACTAACGATGAAGTCGCATACACAAACATCTCACCAATGATGAGGTCGCATACACACACATCTCACCAATGATGAAGGTCGCACACACAAAACATGTCACCACCATGAAGATGAAATGTGAAGTCGCATACACACAAACATCTCACCAATGATAAACCTCTAACCGAGGAACGAAGAAAGAAAGGGAAAAAAAAAGGTCTTCTTTCTTGTTGACTCGCCATTCAATGCGTAATGTCTTGGCAGTGTCAATACCGACAATGGGTGAACCTCTAACCAAGCAACGAGGAAAGAAAGAAGAAAAAAAGGTTGTTTTCTTTCTGTTGACTCATCTTTCTCATTATCTGATGGCTTGACAGTGCCAGTGCCAGCGAAAATAATTCTCTTTTGAAAATCAATTTCACAAGATTTTTCCCACGTTATAACGGGTTTTCAAACAGTAACAGTTTTCTGTTTTCACTTTCCATCACGGAAGCACTTGTCATGAAAAATTTACCCATTCATTCATACGATGTCTTGGCAGTGCTAATACTAGCGAAATTAATTTCATTCGAAAATAAATTCATGAATTCTTTTTTCACATCATAAAGGTTTTCATACAATATTAATGTGATGTTTTCATTTTCCATCGTCAAAGCACTAATCATGACATTTTTACCCGTTCACTCATTATCTGATTTCTTTACAGTGCCAATGCCAGCAAAACAATTCTCATTTGAAACGAATTTCGTACACAATTCTTTTTACACATTATAGGAGAATAACAATTTGCTGTTTCATTTTCCAACGTGGAAACACTAAATCATGAACATTTTACCCGTTCTCTCATTATCTGATGTCTTGGCAGTGTCAATACTAGTGAAAACGTTTCTCATGTAAAAATAAATTCCACAGAAAAAAGTCTTTTCACGTCATAGAGGTTTCCATGCAGTAACAATTTACAGCTTTTCACTTTCCATCTAGAAGCCCTAATCATGAAATTTTGAATCTTGCGAGTTACCGTAGCAAGGGACTACGACTTCTGTCACTCATGAATAAGTCACACAGCTATGAGTCAGTGCCAGAGACCCTGTCGGTGTCTTCAGTACGAATTGTTTGTGACCCAGTATGCAAAAACTTCCTTTCCCAGTCTAGTGCAACAGGAACGGAAAAAGGAAAGAGGTGAGCGAAGAGGGGAAGGGAAGCAGGGCGGGGTGGGGTGGGGGGGGGGGTGGGGCTGAGCGGAGTAGGACGAAGGATTCAGAGTTTTATTTCCTTCGGTTAAGAAGAATTTCGCATGTGCATCTGGAACTTGAAAATACAGGTACAATGAAACTGCTACACTCTGCTAAAAGTACGTAAAATACAGGGCACACACACACACACACACACACACACGCACGCACACGCGCGCACACACACACACACACACACACACACACACACACACACACGCTCGCACGCGCACCCCGCGCGCGGGCGCATGCGGGTCTGCACTTAAGCATTGAGCGCGAGCGAGCGCGCGCGAGCGCGCGCGCAAACATACACACACACACACACACACACACACACACACACACACACATACACACACACACTCACGCACACACACACACACACACACACACACACACACACACACACACACACACACATACACACACACACACACACACACACACACACACACACACCATGTATTTAGTCGTTCAAGGGATCAGCCGACCGTGCGCACTGTGTGTTTCCAGTGAATTCACTGATGAAACAAACCCTAAAATTATCTACATATTATAGTTTAGATCAACCATTGTTCAGAAGTCTACTTTTATAAGAGAGAGAGAGAGAGAGAGAGAGAGAGAGAGAGAGAGAGAGAGTTACCAGCTATATATATATATATATATATTATTTGGAAAATATTGGGACAGACTTTTGGGAAACAAAACTGGATTAGTTCAAGGAGACCGGGTCTCTAATGGTTGATAACACGATAAGTACCATCTTTGAAACATGTGACACTAAATGACCACAGAGAGAGAGAGAGAGAGAGAGAGAGAGAGAGAGAGAGAGAGAGAGAGAGAGAGAGAGAGAGAGAGAGAGCTATCCTTTACAGCGAGCATTTGATTTTTTTTTTCAGCCGCATATTTTTTTTATCGCAGTATTCGTTTCTACATAAGATGCCCTCGGTGATGGTGTGAATTGAGTAGTTTCGTACTTTGGTGAAAATGACAATTGTACAAATATCTCGTTCAATATCGACTGTCGACAGTCTCCTTATGTCTGTTTGACAGAATCCAGAAAGATGCCTTCCCTTCTCTTGCCACCCATCCTCTCATCTCTTTCTTGTTTATTTCATTTTTATCATCACTAAACCTACTTTGAAGTAAATAACAACCGTCTAAACCGAAACTGACGTACTTCTGGGTATATATGCCCAGAATATCAGTATATATATATATATATATATATATATATAGAAGTACGTCAGTATATATATATATATATTATATATATATATATATATATATATATATATATATAAGCCTCTATATATCTGTCTGTCTCTGTCTCTCTGTGTCTCTCTGTGAGTCTCTGTGTCCCTATTTCTCTCTGTCTGTCTTTGTCTCTGGTTCTGTCTATCACTGTTTGTCTGTCTGTCTGTTTACCTGTGTCTCTGTTCACCGGGATTCTTCCGCACCCCTTCTCGGCTGCTGCCCCCCCCCCCCCCCCCCCCCCCCCCCTCTTTCTGTTTTTCTCCATCTCAGCGTTTCTTTCTATGAGTTTGTCTGTGTCATCCCTCCTCCCCTCTTCTCCTTCGCACCTCCCTCTCTCTTCCCACACCCTGCCCCCTTTCCCCTCATACTCTCTCTGATTCTTCCTTCCCCTTCTCTCCCCATTTTCTCTCTCAAATGAGCACACACATGCCAGTCCAAACGAAAGGAACCACCTCCCCTGGCTACGCAGGCCGGGCCGACTCCGACCTACTAATGATTTGGTTTTCTCCCGCTCTGTCTGGCCGCTACCACCGACGTCTTTCTTGTCTGTTGACCAGTAGTTTGAGAGAAGAGAAAAAGAGATGGGCGGAGATGAGGGCGGTAGGAGAAGGGTAGGAGGGGTTGGGGGGGGGGGGGGGGGATGAAGGGGTCAGTAGGAGAGCTGAGAAAATGTGTTCTGGCTGAATAGTTCGTCTGACGAAGCCACAACCAAGGTGTATCCCTTTCAGCCTGTTTACAGCCGAGCGATCGACCGGACAAGTATCGTGTCTGGGCCGCATTGGAGTTTGAAGTCTCCTAAGAGTCCCTCAGTCTGGACATCCCATGGTCGTGTTACGTTATTTGCATTCAGGTTTAACCGCCCACGCCCACCATGCTGATATGGTAATCCGGAGACAGTTGTGGAAGGGGAATCTTCCACCCCACTGACACCATCAGTGATAACACTTGAGATGGGCGGCGATCATGTCTGTTTTGTGTGTTTGTTTGTTTGTTATGTTGGGCACTAGCGGGTTTTGAACTCGCCACATCTAACAACCAACTGTATGCGCATACTCTAACTGTCCTTAGAGTTAATCATATTCAGGTTTCATTTCATACTCTCCCATGGTGATAATGTCAGTTTTACAGACTGGTCACCTTTACCTCTCTCATCATTTGTTGATCCAGACCTACATGTTTGACTTGGCTTTCGCTTTAGATCAGTTACATTTCACGTGGCTTTAGTTAGGCTCTGTGTGCAGCCAGTGTAAGAAACCCCAGAATACTGCCGAAAGGGTGAAAAGGTTCCAGAAATAATTACTTGAATGTTCTGAGAACTTTGGTTGGCTGTAATACGTCATGGCGCCGATCCTTCGAGACAGCTCCATGCATTTTGATGGGCTATACTACGCCATGGTCCCCAAACTCCTAGTATGTTCCATATTTGTTGATTGCCTGTGCTGCACCT
>JADBJO010004813.1:72500-87500 GCA_016801955.1 Conus betulinus | reverse complement strand
TCTCTGTCTTTACACACACACACACACACACACACACACACACACACACACACACACACACACACACATCTATCTATCTATCTATATCTATATCTATCTATCTATCCCACGGAGTTCATTTTTTTTTAAATTCCAAGCTTTCGCCTTTCAAAAGGCTTCTTCAGGAACCGATGGTACTAAAATCTCTCTCTCTCTCTCTCTCTCTCTCTCTCTCTCTCTCTCTCTCTCTCTCTCTCTGTATATTATATATATACACACAGACAAACAGATAAATACAGATAGATCGATAGATAGACAGATAGACAGACAGATAGACAGATAGATAGACAGACAGACAGACAAACATATAACTTCGTGTGTGTGTAAGCGCGTGTGCATTCCTGTACATCAAGACTAGCAAACCTCAGACAGGCGAAAGAGCTATCGACCTTTTATTTTCACTCTCACAGTTCCAGTTCGTTTATTGTGCACGCTCGAGTGCAGCTGACATCCAGCGCCTGCATCCAGCCTTCCCTCCCCTGAGCTCACTGCCCCTGGTCGCTACTCGTGCTGACTGTAGGACTAAAGGAGATGACTGATGGAGCTGTGCAGCGGCCGGCAGACATGCCTCACACAATGGCTGCTGTCGTTCCAGTCATGGGGTGATTATGGCCCAGTGGACCGAAAAGGGGCTTTTAACGGCTGTCAGCTCTTTCAAAGAAAAGAGATGAATCCTGTCACGGATTAAAAAAAAACACAAAAAGGGGTGAATATCCGATGCCATTAAAAAAAATTACCGGATTGGGGCACTCTCCGTTTTTTTTTTTCTCTTTTCTCTTCTTCTTCTTCTCTCTCTCTCTCTCTCTCTCTCTCTCTCTCTCTCTCTCTCTCTCTCTCTCTGTCTCTCCCCCTCCCTCTCTCTCTCTCTCTCTTTATATATATATATATATATATATTGGCTATTTTCCCATGGAAAAGTCTTGTTCTGTCAAATATGACATATTTTGAAGTTCATTTGCAAATTCGTAAATTCTGTTGTAGAGATATTTACAAAATGGCCTGTATTTCTCTGTTATATAGGCTACCATTCTTTTATGACGATATTCATCACATACTACGTTCGAAGCATGTAAAAGTTAATGTTATTTTTATTTTTTACTTCTATGCTGTAGATGTCTTTAGATTTTGTTGCTTATCTATTATTGTGAAATAGACTGTTGTTCAGAAAAAGACAGCCAGGTTAAAAAAAAAAAAAAAACCGGGAAAACGCAAAATTTTAAAAACATTTTAGTATACATCAATTCATTGATTTAAACATTGATGTTGAAAAGGCAGATGAAACTAAGCCATGCTGAGTATCTCAGTCATTCCGATTGATTTTTTTTAGCGCGTTTGGCTAAAACAAAAAAAAATCCTTCAAAATCGCTCAAAAACATTTCAGTTTAACTCCCTGCCCCCCCTCCCTCCCTACCCCCCCCCCCCCCTTTCCCGTTCCGTACAACCCATATCTCTTCTCCCTAACAGAAAAAGGAAAAAGGCCATGCCAGTATACAGCACAGCAGAGAAGACAGCTGGTGCTCATCCCAGCAGCAAGTTCTAACTACCTGGATGCCAGACCACATCTCAGCAAGACCAGCATGTTATACATGTCAACACAAGGAAAGGGTCAAAGGACTTTCTTACAGATTAACACCAGAAAATAAAAGTGTAGAGATTTTCTGGTTAAGACAATGAGTGAGCCCCAGAGTGAAAGATAAAAAGAATCAACAGCGGACAGTAGGAAAGAAAGGGAATGACAGGCAAAGAGACTGGAAGAAAAGAGAAAATCGCTGGCATAAAAAAAAAAAATCCAAAACAAAGGGATGCAATATACATCCTGAACTGACGAACAAGTAAATCATCATACTTATCCTGGCAATTCGGGGTGCATCAAACTGATTTCACGATCCAGGTTGTATATCCACGGTGTTTTCGGCCACAGATTGTTGTGTCATGCCAAGAGTACCGTTCTGAAGTTCCTCATTGCAAGCATGAACAAGAGGCTGTTTTGCACCTCTCTCTCTCTCTCTCTCTCTCTCTCTCATCTCTCTCCTCTCTCTCTCTCTCTCTCTCTCTCTCTCTCTCTCTCTCTCTCTCTCCTTCCACAACGGCAGAGTTGAGAAAGTCATATGACACTGTGAAACTGTCGCGCACACCGTTACGGTCACTGGCGACATCTGTTCCGTCCATCGTCCTGTTGGTTACATAGTCAGGTTTAACGCCAGTGTACCGCAAGTGTAAAAAGGCAGTCAAGGATAACCATCCCACATCCTGAGGGAAGAGGAGGCAGCTGAGGGGAGGGGCGGAGGTATCGAAAACTACACTCAAGCCACCAGAACCACAACTACATATGAAGACATGCAACAGTCAAAAAAAAAAATGACAATATCTATCTTCGGTGTTTGTGGGGATTCGAACCCGCAACAGTTACCAGCGACCTTACTACTATAACCAGGCCAACCAAGCCTCCACCATTCTGTAAATAACCCGTTTCTGTTTACAGCTCTGATCGCTTCCAGGCCGCTGCACGGAGATGACTGTTGGAACGGCCTAACGGCTGCCAGCCAGACACGCCACAGCATCCGCATTACTTCTTTCTGTGGGGAGGTCTGCCGCTGCAACCACTGCAGTGAACTTTAAAAACCTCCTGCCAAGTCGGTGCATGCAACCCCTGCACTCACCGCAGGGGCGGATTCAGGGAAGGGGTGGGGGGGGGGGGTTGACAGGAGTTCTGGAACATTTTCAATCCTCCCGCTTCGATCCCCTCCCCCCACCCTCTCTGTCTGTCTGTCTGTCTGTCTGTCTGTCCTCTGTCTCTCTCTCTCTCTCTCTCTCTCTCTCTCTCTCTCTCTCTCTCTCTCTCTCTCTCTCTCTCTCTCTCTCTCTCTCTCTCCCTCCATACGGCCCCCTCCTTGTCCAGGCGGGGAAAAAAAATCCCGAAACGTCTTGACAACGCATTCGAGGAGAAGTGGGGGTGGGTGGGTTGGGGGTGAGGATGAGGGAAGGTTAGGGTGGAGGGGGGGGGGGGAGTGTCAGTCAAGCGCGAAAAAAAAAAATGCCGTTGTAGCGTTGTCAGCCAATCAATAAATGTCGCCATCAAGACTTCGATGGGTTGAAATCGTGTGTCAACACGTCCGCTGGAAAAAAAAGAGGATTCTACATTTTTGCTTACACATGAAAAATTGTATTGTTCATTAGATTTAGTGTGTGATTCGGGAGGGGGTGGGGGCTGGGTGAATGCAGGTCCAGACACCCCGTGAACCAAGTAAAATGGTTTGAAACAAAACAAAACAACAAGCAAAACAAAGAAACAAACAAACAAACAACAACAACAACATTAACACCATCAACAACAACAACCACAACCAAAACGGCAACAACCAAGTCATCATGGCGTTGGTGGCAACTCGATAAGAATCCACAAAAACAAAACAAAACAACAACATTAACAACACGACAACAACAATGACAACAACAACAACAACAGCAACGCCAACAACAACAACAAAATGATCATAGTGTCGGCAGGAACTCGATAAGCGTCACATCAACTCTTCGGCTTGTCGACATACGCATTTGTCGACATGTACGCTGAATAATCTCAATTCTACAATTGCAAAGAGATAGATTAAAATAAAAAAAAAAAAAAAAAGTTGCTCCATGCATTTTCTTATAGGTCTACGAACAGACAAATGAGAATGTTGTACATTACCTTTACCCTGTGATTCAGTGACTACAAGAAGACGTAATACCTGACATTTACCCTGTGATTCAATGAATGGATAATATATTAGTGCTGTTCACTACACTTATCAAATGATCTGGTGAACAGATGAACGGTTAGGTTGTTTCGAACGTTTAACCTGCAATTGATGCAAAGACAAATAGTCATTTTACTCAATATTCGGTACGTTTATCCTGTGACTCTGTGGACAGGCGATTATATTGTCCATTGCATTACTCTTTGATCCAAATACAGATGAACACGCTGGGTTATTATTTTTTCTTATAACTTTTATCATGTGATTCCAGTAAACAGACGAATATATTTTCACTATGCTTACCCTGTGATTTCAGTAAACAGATGAATATGTTGTTCATTATATGTACCCTGTGATTTTACTAAACACACCATATATCTGTTCATTATATTTAACCTGTACAGACGAACTTGTTGTTGTTCATTATGCTTACCCTGTGATTTCAGTAAACAGATGAATATGTTATGTCATTATATGCACCCTGCAATTTTACTAAACAGACAAATCTGTACATTATCTTTAATCTGTGGTCTCAGTAGACAGACTAATATCTTGTTCATTATATGTACTCTATGATTTCACTAAACAGACAAATCTGTACATTATATTTATCCTGTGGTCCCAGTAGACAGACAAATACGTTGTTCATTACATTTCCCTTGTGATTTTTCAGGAAACAGACAAATATGTTGTCCACTATATTTACCCGACGTACTGATGAATTACACAGAGCGGATTTTGGTTTATATATTTCAACCTAAATGATTCAGTGCGACTGTAACTGTTCGCGGCTTACTTACTCTCTCTCTCTCTCTCTCTCCTCTCTCTCAGCTTACTTCTCTCTCTCTCTCTCTCTCTCTCTCTCTCTCTCTCTCTCTCTCTCTCTCTCTCTCTCCCCTCTCTCTCTCTCTCTCTCTCTCTCTCTCTCTCAGGTTAACAGATTAGTTCATGGCGTGACTTTAAAGTACAGACACACTAAAAAAAATGTAACAGAACTAATTTGTTTCAATCTAATTTACCCCCCCCCCCCCCTCCCTTTTTTTTCTTTTTTTTTTTCTTTAAAAAAATCTTCTGTCGGTTTCTGTCTCTCGGCTTGAGACTCTAAGCAGATTCGTATAATCCCAGCTTGGAACACTTCAGTTGCAAGCACTGTGGCATACGTGTCAAAAATGAACAATGCTGACTAGTGTACAGGGTGCACAAACAGGAACTGTTCTCGTCAGAATTTCATTACCATCACATTCCACGGTCATAATACATCAAAACAGCGCGAAAAAGCGAAAAAGATCGAATTATCAAATCATTCATCGATCAACCAGCCGCCGTGGCGAAGTGGTTAGCGTCGCGGACTCCCGGCTGGGAGGTCGTGGGTTCGAATCCCATCAGAGTCATGTGGGTTTTGCTGCCCCGACCGGCTCCTACCCAGAGTTGAGTTTGCTGCGGGCTCTCAGTTGGGAAGACTGGGACCACACAGTCGAGTTTCATCCACTTAATGGATGCGTTTCTGAGAGTGTTGCTCAAATTTCCTGACCAACACTGCAGGTGCCTGTATCTCTCGGGCCTGGTTGACGCCGGGATATATTATGAAAGGAAGCGTAGAGTACAGCCCTGTCATGTAGTCTCAGACCGAAATGGAAATCCGTAGCATCATCTTAATCATCCTCATTCTCATCGATCAGCATAAAAAAAAAAAAATTGTCTCAAATTCTGTGGCCCCTCATGCCCTGCTCTCATGGTGACCTCAATTTCGATGTCCTCTCCACGTCTGTGGTCTTGGTTTGGTTCCATCGGGGTCACCGGTATCGGCGAGTCCATGGGGGCTGTCGTTGGACGGACGTGGTGGCGCCCCTCCGGAGGGAGAGCTCACTCACGCCGACTCCGCGACTAAGCAATTATTGTCGTCAGTAGGGGGCTTAGTAGGTGGGTCCTGCGTATGTTAGATCAGAACAGGCGCCACTGAACACCACCGAAGTGACTCGGCAGCAGTGCAGTGTCTCCTCCGGTGGGTTGCCTCTTGACGACTTGACATTGACTGCTACCTGTGGATTGCCGGAGCCGGGGCCGCGGCGGGGCCGACCGGGCTGTGGCTGTGGACGGGCATGGGTGCACTGCCTCTGAAGTGGCGCAGAGGTTGGGACAGCAAAACAAAAACAAAAACAAAAAAAAAAAAAAAAAAAAAAATCATTCATCGATCGACTTAGCATTAGTTATCAAATCATTATCGAGCAGCTGTCAATCCTGCGTAATGTAGTCTCGAGACGTAGCAGATGCTGTGTAGCGTATATGGACTAGTTCGTACGCAGTGACACTCCTTAGATGAAACTGAAACTGCTCTTTGGGACCTATGGCCAATCACCAGCGAAGCTGAAGATCCCCTTTCATGACAGACAGCTGATGATCCCCTTTCAAGACAGACAGTTGAAGATCCCCTTTCATGACAGACAGCTGATAATCCCCTTTCATGACAGACAGCTGAAGATCCCCTTTCATGACAGTTGAAGATCCCCTTTCATGACAGACAGCTGAAGATCCCCTTTCATGACAGACAGTCCCCTTTCATGACAGATGAAGATCCCCTTTCATGACAGACAGATGAAGATCCTCTTTCATGACAGACAGCTGAAGATCCCCTTTCATGACAGTTGAAGATCCCCTTTCTTGACAAACAGTTGGAGATCCCCTTTCATGACAGACAGTTGAAGATCCTCTTTCATGACAGACAGGAAAGATCGTCAGCTCTACTGTCATCGTTGGCAGAAACTGGCCTCTTAGCAATAACAAACTGGGAGAGCGGATTTGCGCAAATTTGATTGGAAATGTGTTTTTTTTTTTTTTTTGTAGACCCACTCGAGGTAAATGGTTGCGCTTATTAAAATCTAAGCAGGATCTACAACAGGGCACTACTTTGTGCTTGAACCCTGTTACAGGCAAGAAATCCGCGCGGAACCTCGTTCCCTCCGAAGGTTTGCTAGTGGGAGAGTAGTGGGTTAATGGCGACCCGAATGAACATGACAGCGAAACAGAGCTTGCGTCCAATACTCTTTAATCAGGACGATTCCATAGTACTGACTGGCAGTAGCACGCCCAATATCACTTTGACGGAAACAGAATGCAATAACCATCCTGTTCACCGATGAAATATCTATCTGTCTCGACATTGGAGACAGGCCGAACATTCCAGTCATAGTCTAGCTGTCGTCAGGTCCCAATCTGAATCTTAGAGTACGCATCTCCTTTCATCTCGTTTTAACTTCATAAACCCGATACGGGATTGTTAGCAGGACAAGTGGCACCATTTAAGGGAAAACGCAATTGTCTTGATCAGATGAGATCACTCTCACAAGTATCACAAACGGGTTTGGGCTAGATTAGATTAGGATTAGGGTCAGGGTAGGGTTAGACTTGGGGTCAGGTGTCCAGTTTCCGGCTGATACACAGGAGACTGAATTTCATACTTGCATGATTCCATAAAACCGCCCCCTTTTTCATACTCTGAGAATGTCATACAATGTTTATTGATTGATTCCATATAATTGCCCTCTTTTTCATACTCTGAGATTGTCATACAATGTTTATTGATTGATTCCAGAAAACTGCCCCCTTTTTCATACCTGAGAATGTCATACAATGTTTATTGATTGATTCCATATAATTGCCCTCTTTTTTCATACTCTGAGAATGTCATACAATGTTTATTGATTGATTCCAGAAAACTGCCCCCTTTTTCATACTCTGAGAATGTCATACAATGTTTATTGATTGATTCCATATAATTGCCCTCTTTTTCATACTCTGAGAATGTCATACAATGTTTATTGATTGATTCCAGAAAACTGCCCCCTTTTTCATACTCTGAGAATGTCATACAATGTTTATTGATTGATTCCACATAATTGCCCTCTTTTTCATACTCTGAGAATGTCATACAATGTTTATTGATTGATTCCAGAAAACTGCCCCCTTTTTCATACTCTGAGAATGTCATACAATGTTTATTGATTGATTCCATATAATTGCCCTCTTTTCATACTCTGAGAATGTCATACAATGTTTATTGATTGATTCCAGAAAACTGCTGCCCCCTTTTTCATACTCTGAGAATGTCATACAATTTTTATTGACTGATTCCATATAATTGCCCCCCTTTTTCATACTCTGACTCTGAGAATTCCATACAATCCTGCATAGCTTTTAATAAGCGCAACCATTTACCTCGAGTGTTTCTACAGCGGAAAAAGACACATTTCCAATCAAATTTGCACAAATCCGCTGACTGATTCCATAAAACTGCCCCCTTTCATATTATATTGAGGCACCACCGCTGGATACTTCTGGAGTCTTTTTACATCTGCTGTGGTTCTCTCTGACCCTAAGCTAGAGAAGAACACTTTTGGAATAAACTTGTTTTTTTTTCCAATTTCAATCATCAATTCCCCCCCCCCCCCCCCCCCCCCCCCCCCCCCCCCCCCCCCCCCCCCCCCCCCCCCTGATTTTTTCCTACTCTTTTCCTCTCCAATCGACCTTCACTCATTATAATCACCAAAAACTGCAAATTGCCTTGCCGATGAAGATTTACATGCTGATTTTGATACTGAGCGTCTAAGTTCACTTTTGTGTAATTGTTCAGTGTGTGCTGACACTCTTATTCTGTTATACTGACTACCTTTTTTTTTTTTTTTTTTTTTATAAAAGGACACAGTCAAACCTAAGAATACAATCTCCAATGCTACTGAACTAAATCGAATTTGTTTACAATTGGAAAATAAAATAGATTTTTGTCATAATTTCTAGAGTGTGTGCGTGCGTGCGTACGTTCGTGCGTGCGCGTGCGCACGTATGTTGTGTGTGTGTGTGTGTGTGTGTGTGTGTGTGTGCGTGCGTGTGTGCGTGCGTGCGTGCGTGCGTGCGTGCGTGTATACGTGCGCGCGTGCATTTGCATTTTCGTTCGGTATAATATGGCGTGCAGCGCAGTCATACCTTAACACACAGTGTAATGTAGTTTCAGATAGGGCGGCAGTTGTGGCTGAGTGACTGCCTGCATTATCGATTACACCTGCGTTAGTCATGTATGACACAAGTGTGTTGCTTGGCGGAGAGAAGGCGATGGGAGGAGTGGGACGGTATCCCTGTGTGACTATGAACTGTCTACCATCATTATTATATATTACGGTATCCCTGTGTAACTATGAACTGTCTACACCAACATTATATATGGACGGTATCCCTGTGTAACTATGAACTGTCTTGGCATCATTATATATGGCGGTATGGTATAACTATGAACTGGACACCAACATTATATATGGACGGTATCCCTGTGTAACTATGAACTGTCTACACCATCATTATATATGGACGGTATCCCTGTATAACTATGAACTGTCTACACCAACATTATATATGGACGGTATCCCTGTGTAACTATGAACTGTCTACACCAACATTATATATGGACGGTATCCCTGTATAACTATGAACTGTCTACACTAAAGAATGCATCGTGCTGTTTGGTCAACATCCTTGGTCACTTGGTGAAGTGTGGTCATCAGTTCCCTTGCATCAGGTGTACGGGTCACAATATAGGTTAATCTAATTCAAAAGCAAGCGAAACTATTGACAGCCACCTACGCCAAGTGGTGACAGCTGGGTCATACTTGAACCAGTCCTTGGCAATGAGGTCAGCACTGTAATCTGTTTTGTGACATACAGATTAGTCCTGACACAAATTTCACAAACGCACCGGCCTCCGTGGCGGAGTGGTTAGCGTCGCCGACTCCCGGCTGGGAGGTCGTGGGTTCGATTCCTATCAGAGCCATTCATTTTTGGGATTTTTCTGCCCCGAGCGCCTCCTTCCCAAAGCTGAGTTTGCTATGAGCTCCACTGGGAAGACTGGGACCACATAGTCGAGTTTCATACATTTAACGGATGATGGTCTCTGAGCGTTGCTCAAATTTCCTGACCAACTGTGCAGGTGTCTGTATCTCTCGGGCCTGGTTGATGTTGTAAGCGTAGAGTGCAGCCCTGTCATGCAGCTCAGACCAGAACAGAAATCCGTAGCATCATCTTCATTATCCTTATCCACATCGATCAGCATTAACAATTTATCAAATTCTGTGTCTGCCATGCCCTTCTCTCACGATGGCCTCAGTCTCGATTGCCTGTCCACGTCTGTGACCTTAGTTTGATTCTGTAGGGTTCACCGGTATCAGTAAATTCATGGGGACTGTCGATGGACGGACGTGGTGGCGCCCCTCCAGAGGGAGAGCTCACTCGCACTGGCTCCGCGGCTGAGCAATTATTGTCATCAGTTGGGAGGGGGGCTTAGCACGTAGTGTCCTGCGTATGCTGGATCACAACAGGAGCCACTGAACACCACCGAACATCACCGAAGTGACTCGGCAGCAGTGCAGTGTCTCCTTTGGTGGGTTGCCTCCCTGACTACTCCCTGTGGATTGCCGGTGCCGGGGCTGTGGCTGTGGACTTAGGGAGTCGGAATGAGCCGCGTGGGGTGCAATGCCACTGAGGTGGCACAGAAGTTGGGACAAAAAAAAAAAAACAGACGCGAGAACCGCAAGCGGCTAGTTTATGCTAGCTGCGAGGTAAGTAGGAGGCTAGAGGCTAAAAAAATAAAAAAAAAAAGAACGGGCACAAGACAAATTCAAATCAACCACGTGACCACTTCTTCAAACTCTTCTTTTTGCAGGGTGAGTGTTCTGATCGTTGTATGCACCAACCAGCTGGAAAGCGTTACAACTTTTCATGCATCAGAGACAGCACGTTACGAGTGTCCACCATTTCTTGTCTTTTTTTGAGGGGGGGGGGGGGGGGGGGGGGGGGGGGGGGGGGCGGCTCGAATGCAAGTCAGTCCTAAGGGAGTTCAGCGAAGCCTGGCCTATATCCAGCCTCGCTCGCCCGCTATGATGTCCTGGGACACGCTGACACTTGCCGAGCCAGCGCGAATTCTCGCGACCTCGCTTCAATGAAACGCGTCTCTGTTTCTCCAGTGCTTTATAAGAGATCCCGTCTGTTCGCGCATGGGACACGCTTTGCAGAGTGAAACAACAACAAACAACGACAACAACGACAACGACAAACAACAACAACAACAAGAACAAAATCGAGGTTTTCTTCTGCCCATTAGAAGATGTTGCTATTTCTGGCACTGGCCACCTGAGGAGGGGATGGGAGTGGTTAGGGGAGGTTAGGGGAGGAAAATATTTATCTTTGTTATATGGCAGATGTTTTAAACAAAACTGAATTAGACACTCGAGTGTTTAGTTTAAATAAATTTATTTTCCACTTTACAATCACGTAGTTTTAAAAAAAAATGTGAACATTTGAACATCGACAAGCTAATGCTTATAGTGTGTTCAAATGATTATAATTACACATGTGACAAGGAAATGGCAGGAGACTATTAAAGTTACTATGCTAAACAAAAGGCGCAAAAAAAACCCCGAAATACATACCACACGTATACAAAATGTAAATATATACATGTACATAAACATACTTTACACATACACATAAACATAAACGCAACCATGTACAAAATCGAGTGTGTTTAATGTCGTCTTCTGTTTGTCACCTCTGTCTTTTTTTTCACTTCTGCCGAATTCGGGAAAAAACAGGAATACCCTAAGGCACATTAATAAAAGAGAGTGAAATGAAACCTAGTCTGACTGAGCTCCTTTTCAGTTCACGTCGTACTCGAAACAAATAGAATCATTCTTCCCCCCACCCCCCCCCCCACCCCCCCTTTTCTTTCCTTTTTCTTCTTTCTTTCTTTTTCTTTTTTTCTTTCTTTCTTTCTTTTTGCGGTCTCCTTTTCTGTGACATAGCAGTGGCATTACTCCTACGCCTCCCCTTAGGACTCTCCTTCCAAAGTCACTCCCTGGATTGTGCCGTCGCAGCCCCGGCACTGGCAATCCACAGACAGCAGTCGACGCCAAGCCGTCTTGAGGTAGTGTAGTTGCGAAGCGAGACGACTGCTGGCGGAAATCTAAACAAATCTTGAATAAATGTTAGCGAACCGCCCAGAGAAACGTGGACAAACTAGTCACAAGACAAAAAACAACGCGCTTCGACCTCTTAGGTCTTCTTCAGGTAAGACACAAACGAATAAAATAACAAAAATTCACTAAGCTTTGATCTCGCTTCAGAGTTCAGCGCAAGGAAGGCGTTGATTCCACGTTTCTTTGGGCGGTTCGCTAACATTTATTTAAGATTCGTCTTGAGGTAGTCTACCGTAGGAGTCACTGAGGTACTGCCAAGCCACTTCGGTGGTGTTCAGTGGTGCCAGTTCTGATGCGATATACAGCAGCACACCACCTACTACCAAGGCTCCTACTGGCGACAATAACTGCTTGGTCGGGGGGAGCCAGCGTGAATGATCGCCCCTCTCTAGAGGGCGCAACGACGTCTCGTCAGTCCAGTGGCCTTCCCCATAAAACCCGCCAGCACCAGCGACCTCTCAACACGTGCAACGACTAACCTAGCGTTTCTTGTTTTATTTGTATATATCTAACAGATAGTTATGTAGATAAGTACGTACATGGATAGACAGCTACAGCCAGCCAGTCAGAAAGCCAGCCAGCCAGAAAGATAGACAGATAGACAGACAGATAGATAAACAGATAGATAGATAATACACAGACAGACAGACAGATCGCGAGACTGATAGAGAGGTCGATTGATCGATTGATCGATCGATCGACCGATTAACACACGCCCTGAATTCATCAGAGGGAAAAGCATGAAACCAGACAAAACTCGGCACGTATTCGTCACCACAAATGATTCTGACTGAACTCGCTGCATGATCTAGTTGCTGTACACAAAAGAAGCACACAGACAACTGTCAGACACAAATTTCTATACACCACTCACAGTATCAACCCTCCCCCAAC
Source organism: Conus betulinus (assembly GCA_016801955.1). NCBI lineage: Eukaryota > Metazoa > Mollusca > Gastropoda > Neogastropoda > Conidae > Conus > Conus betulinus. Next base: position 74,812 of record JADBJO010004813.1, on the reverse strand, counting down.
ACCAGAAACTCATCTCAACCACAGTTAAACAAGAAATCAAACATAACAATTTACCGAAGACAGCCAAACTCCTCATAATGACAGACACCAAACAACCCACCTTCTACCTGCTCCCTAAAAATACACAAAACCAATACACCTGGCAGACCATTGTATCCGCATGCAGCTGCCCTACAGAACACATTTCACAGTATTTAGACTCTCTCCTCCAACCCATCGTACAAGGCCTCCCCACATACCTCAAAGACACTACACACACACTCAACATGATTAATTCATACAACACAGATCCCACTTTTTCAACCCAGCCTCCTCTTTACACTTGATGTCGTCTCTCTCTACACTTCCATCCCTCATGCTGATGGACTGAAGGCCCTCGCATTCTTCCTTAACAAACGGCCCCCCAAACCAACAACACCCTCCCACAGCTACACTGGTCAGACTTGCAGAATTAGTCCTCACCCTCAATACTTTTGAATTTAACAACCATACATTCTCACAAATCAGTGGTGTTGCTATGGGAACCAAAATGGGACCATCCTATGCCTGCTCTTCATGGGACACCTAGAACACCACCTACTAACCTCTTACACAGGCCCAACACCAGAGCTCTACAAAAGATACATAGATGATGGATTGGGAGCCACATCCATGCCAGAACATGACCTCCAGAATTTCCTCAACTTTGCTCAGACCTTCCATCCATCCATCCAGCTGACCTACACCATTTCACAGTCAGTTAACTTCCTGGACATCACTATCTCCCTCAAAGATGGACTGCTTCAAACCTCAGTCTTCTACAAACCTACTGATGCGCACTCATACCTGGACTACACATCTTCCCACCACCAGTCCACTAAAAACAGCATTCCATATTCTGAATTCCTTCGCCTACGCAGACTCTGCTCTAGCGAAGAAGATTTCACTATACAAGCAACCAAAATGTCTGATTTTTTCACCAACCGTGGCTACCCTAGTGCTGTCATCAATGATGCTCTCAGTCGCACTGCAGCTAAATCCAGAACATCTACTACTCTGGAAACTAAACCTCCCAAAGAGACAGACAGACCCACTGCCTGCCTTCTCTTCCATCCTCACAATCTGCCCATCTGCAGGATCCTGAAGTCTAACTGGCACATAGTAGAAAATCATAAACCCTGCCTTTGAGACCAAACCAATGATCACTTTCAAACGTGACAAAAACTCAACGACCTACTGGTGCGCTCTAAGCTGAACAAAATATCCACACCTAAGCCACCAGGTACTTTCCCCTGCTCAAAACCCAACTGCAAAATCTGCTCTCTCACCAAACCAGACACCATCTTACATGGCCCCACGGGCTCTTTCACTATTAAACGCACCTTCTCCTGCCAGAGCCACAACATTGTGTATGCCATCCACTGCCAGCTGTGTGGTAAGATCTACGTAGGTGAGACATCTCGCACACTTGAGACGCGCATCTCTGAACACCTGGCCGACATCCGCCACCACCGGCCCAAACCAGTCGCCCTACACTTCAACCATGCCCAACACAACATCAACCATGTCAAAGTCTTGGCACTTTGGCAATCGAAGAGTGACAACTTGGAACGCCTTATGCAGGAATCTTATCTCATTGCCAAACTGGGCACTGTCCATCCTCATGGCATCAAACGTCCAAAAGTAGTATGTACCATTCTACCTCTGCAGCTCCAGTCTAAAATATCCTCCACCTACACACACCCCATACTACCCTACCTCCCACTGTTTACCTCAGACATAGGTTGCAGCTATCATCTTTTCCCTTTTCCTACACTCTCCGAGTCTCACCATTTGCTACGTCAATCGACTTACTCCCCACTCCCTCTGCCCTAGTAATGATGTGTGTAGGGGTGTTGGTAGGTATGGCGGTTGCTGGGGGTGGAGGCGGGGGTAACAAATGAACAAGGCTGACATTACTAATGGAACACACACACACACACACACACACACACACAACACACACACACACACACACACACACACACACACACGCACGCACACACACACATACACACACACACACACATAATAAATAGAATGTTAGCTCCTTTATCGCTGGTCGTTCCCTCTCCTTTCCTGGCGCCTTATTTCCGCTAGTGTTACTGCACTTACCACCGCTTTAAGGGTTGATGGTAAGAGGGTATATTACTTAAAACCTTTATTACTTTATCACTATCATCATATCATTACCTTTACTGTTCTCTTCATCAACATCATTACATCACTACATTTAATTTACAACAACACTGATGTCATTGTTATTACCGTCAGTCATTTTCACCTTTATGCTT